>JBBMOC010000038.1:2093725-2192692 GCA_037975185.1 Centropyge bicolor | reverse complement strand
CTCTCTCTCTCTCTCTCTCTCTCTCTCTCTCTCTCTCTCTCTCTCTCTCTCTCTCTCTCTCTGAAACAGGCACAGGCGCATTCCTTTACGCGCGCCCCCCACCCTCACTTCTGCACCGTGAACGCGCACCACGAGCCCCAGCAGAGGGAGACTCAGGACATTTGAACATTTGAAGACAGGAAAGTCAGTTCTAGTCTCACTTTACATCAGTGCCTTTATTTCATCATGTTCTCAAGTGGCCATCAGAAAGAAAAAGTCCAGTTTGGTGCAACTTCTTCAGCTCCTTGACGCACAAAACCTAGTTATGGCTGAAACAGACTTTTCTCTCCTTTTATGGGAGTTAGTAAATCAATGCATCACAGGATATGTGTAAGTGGAATATTATGGAGGCGCGTGAGATTTGACAGATGAGTGGATTTGGGCACGCGGGTTGTTCATGTGTTTTTATCTCTGGATCTCAAACCATGTGGGGAAAATGATGGAAGAAATGTTGCGCATGCAGGATGTGGAGATATGATCTGCTGACGGTGGGTGGGTGGGTGAGTGGGGAAGGCGAGCGGGGGGGGGCAAACTCCACCCAGCAGCCGGGATCTCGTGCGGGCGGAGCGCAGGGCAGCGGGGCTCGCGCTGACAAGTCCCGCAGAAAACTCCAGAGGGGGCAAAGTCCGGGACTGAGAGAGAGAGGGGGAGACAGGGCGGAAAGTTAATGTGTGAGAGGGTGAAATCACAAGTCATTTTAAAAGACATGCTCCAAAGATGGCGGTGGTGATCAGCGGAGGCTCAGGTGTGCGTAAAAGTGAGTATGTGGAGGTGTTGGTGCGCGAGCGGTGGCACAAAGTTTCCGCGAACCTGAACGAGGAAGCGCTCACGTTGAGCTGCGAGGAGAGCGACGGCGTGAGTCTGAACGGGCTCACGAACGGATCGTACCTGGACAACAACAACACCAACTCCAACAACGGCTCCCAGAGCGCGCGCACCGCCTTCACCGACCTTCCCGAGCGCGTGCCGGAGACCATCGCCAACAGGAAGCGGTGCGTAAAGGTGACCAAGCAGGAGATCGGGGGACTCGGGATCAGCATCAAAGGGGGGAAGGAGAACAAGATGCCCATCCTCATCAGTAAGATCTTCAAGGGTCTGGCGGCGGACCAGACCCAGGCTCTGTACGTGGGGGACGCCATCCTGTCCGTGAATGGTGTCAACCTGCGGGACGCCACGCACGACGAGGCGGTGCAGGCTCTGAAGCGGGCCGGCAGAGAGGTGACCCTGGAGGGTAGGTGGGCTGGACATGGGGTGTGAACAACTTTTCTCATAGGACATGCATTATTTGTTTGGGTCTTTCAGTAGCCCCCATGAGTGTGTGTGTGCTCATCTGTTGAAGGACTGTGCAGAAAACCTGAGTGTTGTGAGTGAATTCTATGTTTGGAAGACCTCAGTCAAATGTGTCTGTGTAGGTTCTCAGTCATTCAGGTCATGGATATCAATTAAAGGTTGAATCAATGAGGGCTGAAGATGTTGCACTTCTCATCCCAGATGCTTTTTCAGCTCTCAAGAACTGAATCCAAGAAGCTTTTTTCAGGTGTGAAGAGCCTGAGAAGCTCCTTCATCTTCAAGCATCTACAATCAAGTACAATACCTGACATGCTGGTGCATTCAGGCCCTTTTTTTATGGAGAACACTCAAAGATGCAAATAAGGGTTTAATGGGCAACTGGACTTATGTGAACAACCCTTATGTGAACACCGTGACTTGGATGACTGAGAGCCTTCACAGACTCGCTGAAAGAGGCGGGAAGGAAACGTGTAGGTTTTCTCATTCCATACGGCTGCCTGCTTCCTCGGCTGTTTCTCATCGAGTAGGTCAGCGGACACAAAGCGCTGCACGTTCTCTACTCAACCTGCCAGTTGATTGCATTCACTGAGCGTCCCAGGTATAAATCACTCCCTGATTAGACGGAGAGAGTGAGAAGCAGCAGGCCTCTGAGTGTTGACGTCTGGGAATGAAATGCTCATCTGTAGGATGTGAGTTAGGCCTATTTTCCATTATACAAAAAGGAGGTACTGGTTAATAACAAGAGCCCAGACAGAGGAGCTGATGGTTTTTTTATTGCACCAGTCTATATTATTCATATCTCACTTCATCAAATCTGTTTTCTTATTCATTTACAAAGTCAGCCCTACAGTCTCTCTCGGGGTACGAAACTGAAGAGAAGTGGTACTTTTTTTTTCTGCAAATGTATTTATCTTACAGCAGAAGAAAAGAAGACGCTCTACGTCATTGTGTATGTGGAGCAACTTTGCCATCATGGTGTTTATTCAATAGATGTGAAACTAGGTGACTTGGCTGCGCAAAGGAACGCTAAAGATTTCTAAGGAGTGATTATGTAACCAGAGGTGTCATGGGAGAACCATGCAAGGCCAAAACCTATATAGTCTCCCCTCCCCTCACGCTCTCTAAGCAAGGCCACTCAAACAAATCCAGCTCTACATTGCCTTGAGCATCACACATATAGACACATATGTAAAGTCACACACATTGAGTCTTAAGTTACTTGTGTGATCAATGTAGCCAAGTTAGTGTTTGGCAGTTGTTTTTAGCCAAAAGTGAAGAGAAAAATTAGGTTGATGGCAGATAGATTCCACTCTGAAGGATGGGCAAGATGGCAAGATGATTAACACACACACACAAGGACACACACATCTACACAAGCACAAATAAACACACATTCACACACCGGAAAATGTTGCACACAAGTACCCACTTCTGAATTTTTTACTCCTGTTCCTGTGAGGACTCTTGGACCCAAGATTGGAAGAACAAAGTGTCTCCCACTCTCCCTCTCTCGCTCTCTCCCATACACACACACTTATGCTCTCTCTCACACACACACACATGCAAACATGATGATCCTTCCCAGGGGGACACAAGGGCTATACTGCAGAGGAAAAAGCAGGTCCCATCTGAAAACTTACCAAGATAAAAAAAAAAAAAGAAGGAGAGGGGGAATGGATCAGACAAGGAGGAAGGGGAAGGGAGAGAGAGAGGGAGAGATGGGAGGGGGTGGAGCTGAAATGTGAATTTAATGGGGAAAATGCTGAGAGGGAGAGAGATAGAAAGAGACTGAACAGAAGGGGAGCTAACGAGGAAGGCTAAGAGGCTGATATAAAAAATGACAGCGAGGGTTAACTTAAGGGTAACATAGACAGAAGTTCTCCACAACTGCAGTTTAGCAGAGATCATTTGCATTTGGGGAAACAGCATTTTCACCAGGTTTCGTGGCTCTTTGAGGAAGGTGTTTCACACGTGAGCAAGCGAGTAAACTTTCAAACGCCAAAATGTGAGCAGTGATACGTAAGGCCTAAAAATAAGCGAGTAAGTGAAGCGGTGTCTTGTTTATTCCTGAGTGGAGGCCACCTTCTGTGATGAGAGAAGACTGTGTTACATGAGGAAAGAGATCAGGAGGAAGCATCTAATTCAGCTGTTAGGAGAGATAGTACAGGTCTCATGGGAGAGGAGTGTGTGGAGGCTGGAGAGCTCGTACATGCACGTTTGCAATCTGTGTGTTTCACTGACAAGCCCTCTTGGAAACTCATTAAGAGCATGGAGAACAAATCTGGCTAAAATAGGCAACGACCACTCAGACATGGACTGTAAGACTAGATCCTTGTTTGTGTCTACTCTCAGATGTACATCGATTTGGATAAACTGTAGATCAACCCCAGTCAAAAAACACTCTGCAACCTCGAGGGCCAAGGTTCAAGCCTCCGTGTCAGAGAGCATCCGCTTTGTTAAAGTGTCCCCTGAGCGAGAGGCCGCTCCTCTGCTGGCTTTGTTTTGTGGCTCAGCATGCAGTCCGACAAGCTGAAAGTGAATTTCCCCCATCAATCAAGGTTCTGCAGCTGCGTCATGAAGCTATCGAACGTTACGCTGGTCCAATGAAGAATTGATTAAACACAAACCTTCCATTGTATACGGCTGGAAAAAACAAATGCCGTAGTGAAAAGTTTGTACTTGGAATGTTGCCTAATCAGAGCACCTTTAATTCTCTGCTTGCACAGCAATAAAAAGGCCAGCTGTGTTTTGTACTTGAGGAAGGCATGTAGGCATGTTACAGTAGGAAAAGCACAGGTGTAAATAATAGAGTTATGGCTGAGTAGCTGCTTCAGTTTCAGGCCCCTGGTATTGTGTATGCTGGTTCACTGTCATGACTTACTGGAAGACATGAATAGAACAGAGCCATCAATAATGTGTAAGTGCTTTTACTACTGACGAGTCATAATGAAATTGAAAAAGGCCCACGTGAAGCACAATGGGTAGGAAGTAATGTGTAACCACAATCTGCAGCAGAGCAGCACCAGGCTTAAAGGACATCAGCTTAAGTGTTTGCTGATCGTGTCTGAAAATGTTTCCCCTCACCTTTCTAAAGTGAGAATAGTAGGCGGGGTTGCATCTAATGATTTTTGCAACTTTCCTAACTGCCAGCTTGCCACCTTCAAACAGGGATTCACCTCTCTCTCTGACATTTTGACTTGTCATAATCCACAATGCACTATACCAAGACCCTAAAACCAAGCAGCTAAATTGAATGCAGCCAACATTTATGTGCTTTTCCTGATAGATTTATTTTGTGTGTGTACAAGTGATTGCAACAGCATGATGGCCGCTGAGGAGGAGTGTGTGAGAAGTCAATACAAAGAGACACAGATAAGACACATTGTTGAGACGCTCTGGCAACATCAGGGGACGTGACCCCTTTACCTGCCAGTGATAAACAGCTTCACGAGTCCCTGGTGCAGGTATGAGAGGACTGTACAGGTGTCGGTCCTGGCTGCTCTTATTGTTCACAGCTGTCCCGCTCTGCCCCTCCTGAGCCGGGTTTATTTTCCTCCTATTGTTTTCATGTTCCGATAGTTGTTATATGCGGCGATGATGACAATCCAGTCCAGTCATGGAGATGTTAAGTTTGTTTTTTTCTTCAGTATAAAGAGTAATTTGGATAAGATAAAAAGAGATGAGAACCATTAGAGAATAGTTCGATTCTCTTGTGTTTATAAATAAAACTGAAGAGTGTAATATGTAAAAATAATTTCCACATTCAGGATTAGTATTTTACAGCCAGACAGAGGGGTCAGATTATTTATTTTAGAACATTTATGTATTAGTTTAACTGCACCTGTGTGATCATTCATCGAGGGTCGTGAAGGCTGAAGAAACAAGGTTGGCTTGTTGCAAAGAGGCAAAATTGATTTTCACTGACCTCAGAGTAGTAGAGGTTTCTTAGTAATCAGCGCTGTTGAGAATACATGATACTATAAAACCATTTTTCTCATTTCAGGTGTGAGAAAATGAGTCGAACTTTAATTTCACAGTCTTTTGTTGCTCCTGTCTCAGCTTGTTTGAAACGTGTTACTGCCATCAAATTCAGAATAAGAAGATATAAGAAAAAAAGTTAATGAGGTCAAACATTGAATTTATCATCTTTGTACTGTTTTCAGTTGAGTATATGTCAATAAGGATGAGCAAATGATCACATTCTTTTTTTTATGTTTTACACATCCTAACCTTTTTTGGAGTCAGTGTTATAGATACTAAGCTGGTTAGTGGGACATGTAGTTTACATTAGAATTAAATGCTGAGTACTCACTACAACCATAAGCACATCTAATGGAAAAAATCTAATGGGAATACTGGGAGGAAACACTTCAGGTTGAAAGTAGCAGTACTTTTTTCAGACCAGGTGTATTTCACTGCAGGCACACGGCATCAGCCAGTACTTTCAGTGAGCATCGAGGTCAAGTCCAAAAAGATTAAACATGAAAGTGGAAGAAATTAAGGACTAAGAGTCAGAATACAATAAACATTCGCCACAGTTCAGCAGGCAGGAAATGAGTCAGTGTCCTGTAAGCCCTTCTGATGATCCCTTAACAAGCCACACCTGTCATCACCTGACATCTGGATGGGTTTGTGTGTGAGCGTGTATATATGATGCTGTCAGCACTGTGATGCAGAGTACGTGTGTGTGTGAGCGTGTGCCTGCTTGTGTAGATACACGTGTGTCAGCAAGTTCAGTCATCAGCGCTGTACTCTGGTCTAGACTGATTCTGCTGTGTGTGTGTGTGTGTGTGTGTGAGACAGGGCTGATGTGTCTACCAGCTGACTGTTTATGTCATTAGAGAAACTATCGCCTCCTCCGCTACTGTTTGTGAAGCCTGACTCAGAGCGGATGATGGTGATGATAATAGCAACAACGGTGCCGTTGCAGTAGTGATTGTTGTGGCGACGATAATAGATTGAATCATTCATTCCTCTCGTCTGTGAATGTTTATGCTTCCTAAACAAAAGCAGAGACAGAGAGCGAAAGCTCATCTGGTTTTCGTGTTGGCTTTGTTTGAAGAAGACAAAAACTTCTTTCCCCTCCAGGTGTAATCATTGTGTTTTTGTACCTCGTGTTTGTTTTGTTCTTGTTCTTTCTGGCTCAATGTTTCACTTTAATGCTTAAATTGTGAAGCTGCAAAAGATTTAAGAAGGTGGCCAAACATGACCCAAAGTAAGAAGTATGTTACACAGCGTCACCGATGTCTGTTGAATGTGCATCGCTGTCGATGAGTCAGCTGACATCTGCTCACACTCTCTGTGGTTGTGGTTGTGTGCAAGTATGGTGGCTTATGTTGCCATTTAAGGATATAATGGAACATGTCACACACACAGCTCTCTGGTTTAAAGTATGATGATGAAGATAATGCACTGTACCCGTCACTTATTCCACTTTTATTATAAGCAGAGTAAGTTACTGTATGGGAACGTTCTTTTGGCCTTTGACGTTGATGAAATGATATATTTTCAATATGGAGGACCAGGACAACAGAACATCTGAAATATTCTGGTTATGAGGATGATGCACTTAAAATCTTTGACATGTACAGTATTTAAAACTATTTTAGACAGTGGTTAACATTACAAGATTTGGCATGTGGCCTTAATGGAATAATATATCTGCCATACATTGTAAAATCCAGTAAATTGTAGTTAGAAGAGTCCACATCAAAAACCACAGTCACAGGTACCAGTAACACTAAAAAAAAAAAATAGAAACACATTGTCTGTTTTTCACAAATGTATGCTAAGTGATATATGTCCAGTTTAGCTGTGCTTTATAAATGCGCAGCTGAGATGATGAGGCTTCAGTAAGACACAATCGAATTTTGATGTAATCTAATAGTTTTGGAAAATTGTATGATTGTGTGAACACTATATGATGATATGTGATGCGGGTTTTTTTCTGCCTGCAGTTTAACATATTTTGTTTTTGGCCTTAAATATTATTTTCTACAGGTTAGTGCAATGGAGACGACTTGTTTAATGTGTCCCTCTGAACACACTGTGTGGTGTAAACATGTGCTTCCAGTATTTGCCTCTGCTAATTAGATTTTTCACCACACTTGTGTACCATGTTCACACAGTGTTGGCCCTATTGACAGCAACAGACCTTTGACTCTGACTATTCATTTTCTCAAATTAATAGGTTCTAAAATAGGGTGTCGGCTCACTTTGGCTGTATCATGTTCAACAGAGAAACTGTCTTTGAGTGCTTCTATAGTATATTAATATATATAATATTGTCATCACATCAGTCTCTCCTTTCTTATGTTAACACACACTTCACACCTCTCCTTCTCCACTTGCATGAAGTTAAGAGCTTGCAGAGTTAGTAACTGACATCAAGTTCAAAGTTCAGTGTCGGTGAATAATTTTAGCTTCGCACGTTTCAAGTGTTTTTGTCAAATTCCCTCTACAAATAGGACCTGTGCCTCTGTTACTGTTCATTGTTCAGTTAAGGTGATATTTGAACTCTTTGAGATATTGGTCCAAATCTTACAAAAAGATGCCTTGAGGGTGGATTTGTAAAGGGCTTTTGTGCAGCTGTAGTATCCCGATACCTGTTCAGTGCCTACAAGCAGTAAAAGCCTTCATTCTCTTTTCTTCTTTTCTACCTCTTTGCCCTGGTCTGTTCTCTTTCCAGCTCCTACCACTGTTACACCTTCTACTCTCTCTCCCACAGGCCTAATGAGAGTGTTTCTTTTCTTTTTTTCCTTTGGTACATTTTCTCACCAAATAAAAATCCCCATTTGCGGCATATGGTTGAAGTCCAATGACTTCAGACCTCATTAAATACTGTTAAGGACCATTAAGTGAAACAGACACAATGAGGCAGATATAGTAATTACACTTGATATTATAGCGTGTGCGTATGTCTGTTTGTGTGTGCGTGCATGAAAGGGGTTTGGTGCTGTGCAAACACACATGCTGAGGAATGCGACTGAACAAGTGTGTGTGTGTGTTTGTGTGTGGACCGCTGCTCCACACAACAAGCTCTCACACTCCTGATGAAATGAACTGCCTCGTTGTAGAAAATATGTAAGTGAATGGGGTTGAGCACAGTTTAAACTATCATCAGTGGAAGTGAATGGCAGTTTCAGAGTTGGGTTGAACAGCTGGTCTTTGGTGATACATTGACATCCAGGCATCTACATCACAACTAATGTAACAGCAAGATAATGTTTCTGAATTAAATGGAGCGTAGGAGTCACAATGAATAAGATTTAGTTTGTCTGTGTGTGAATGCTCTCAGTTTGTCTCACGAGGTGGAAAAATGGAAGGTGAAATCAGACAGACGGGGGAGGGCAGCCCCTCATTAGCTTCTTTTGGTTTGGCTTGTGTTACGGCAAAGCAGCTGCTTTCCAATGAAGACTCAAGTAGTCCTCTCCAAGTTCTTATCGTGCTATTGAGGTTATTGTGCGGAGTTGGCTGCGTAATGTAATAGAAACAAGACCCGAGGGATTGCACACACATTTACAAACTTCCAGTGTAATGATCACATGGACTCCACCCCATTTATTTTCCCTGCCACTGGAAACACTTACAGCTCTATTTCTGGGCACAGTAACGCTGGTCAGTGAGTTTACATTCCCTCCTTCCACGCTGCATGAGTAAATGTTAAGTGAAAACAAATCGCTCACTGAGTAGGATGTGTGTATAATAGCTGTATTTTCAACTTGACCTATGACCTGAGAAGGTCGACTCGGAGAATGAGCAGTTTGCGCATATAATTGTGGCATCATTTGAAATTTATTGTGTTTAAAGTCGAATTTTTCCCTCATCTTTGTCCCTATTTGGAGTCCAACAAATGATCATTTCACCAAAGATATTCAGTTTGTTATGATAAAGCAGAGAAAGGCAGAAAATCCTCACGTGAAATCAGAGGGGTTTTTTTTTGTTTTTTGTAACACAAATACAACAAATTAATTACACAAATTATCAATTAAACTGTGATTAGTACATTAATCGCTTCACCACTACTTTACAGTCTGTTCTTCTGTTCAGTAAAAATAAAACTGAACCCTGTAAAGTCTCAAACCAGATTTGTGCAAGTGGTTAAAGGGAGACCTGATGAGTCGAGGGTTTTGATTGATAACTCAGCATCAGCACTCCTGTAACACGAGACAGATGTATCGCACTGATGAGGTTGCATCAGGTTCTAATTGTGTTGCCAACGGTAACTGTGTTAATATTCTTTCATTGACTTTGTCATATTAAATGATAGCGGGAAAGTCCATCTTGCTTGGACTGTTCCAATTAGTTGACAAGTGCATATGTGTGTCATTTCAGCAATAAAGCTGGTTTATCACTGGCACACACACATCCACATGCACATTTTGTGGACCCAAGTTCTTTCCCTCTGTTCGCTTTACAGCTTCATCAAGCTCTGCAGAGAAGATGAGGCAGACAGTGTGTGTTCGTGCTTGTGTGTCTTTGTACTTGCGTAAGTCGATCTCAAATTTGAAAACCGTGTAGCTTTTTCCCTTTTTAAATTTAAATCCTGCAGCACATGGGCCTTTGTGGCACTTTAGTCTCATAAATGCAGGACCCCTAACAAACAAAACCAGACAGGGTTGTCATCATCCAACTGCAACAGATTCGCTCTTTTCGCTTCATTGAATTCACTTGTGTTGCAGCTTGTTGTGCGTTTTAACGAACAGATCAGCCGTTCTTTGGTCCTTTAATCTGATCTGACTGTGTGGGTTATTCTACTGTGCAGCCGGATCACGTCGTCGCCGTAGGTCCATTGAGGACACTCTCGCATCACCCCCGTCTACTCTTCTGTGTTATGTGTCAGCCTGTCATCGCTCCTCTACAGGTTGGCGGTTAGGCTTGTTACACAGTCTCATAAGGGTCTATAGTGCTTCTCCCAAGAATAGATCACACACTGGATTACAAATGCCACCAGCCATATGCCAATTATATGCGGCTTGTACAGTGGGATATGCCAATTAAACATCCAGTTCGTATCAACGATTCAGAACGTTCAGGACATGGAGATCGTACTGAGCACCCGCTTTCTCTCTGCCTTTATTTCTGTCTTTCACCGAAACACATGTCCTGTCTTCTCTTTTCTTCTCCCCGTCTCAAAACCAAAAACATGAGGAATTCAAAATAGTTATCAAGCCTCCAGTGATTCAGAGTTTGACATGTACAAGTAAAGCTTTCTGTTTCCTGTCCTATCAGGAAATATTGGAGGCTGTGTGGGTAGGCTCAGTGTTTTTCGGGACCATAAGTCTCTTGTTACTGCCTGCCTGTAGCTGAGACAAGGTGTGAATCATCAATGCAGTTTACAGCATGAATGCTTACATCTTAAGAAATTAACTGAGGAGGTGAAGGGTCACCTGATGCTGTTTTGGCTACCGGCATTTTGACACTTGCCATTATCAGTTCAGACTTGACAGCAGAGAGCCCATTGTCAAAGGGAAACAAAAGGTAATCATTTCATCAATTGAGCTTCCTACTGTCTATGCAACAACCATCTGCTTTATATGCACACTCTTCAGTGACAGAACAAACTGTCCATAAGTTTTGTTTCAGTATGCAAACTATTGCATTAGATCTACTTTAAAGGAAATCCATTCTCCCCTTCAAGCAAACCTGAACAAGTGGACTGTAGGATGATGTAGTTATTGAACAGAATCACACAACTTTTGACAAAAAATATACAGTCAAGTTTCCAGACTACCCACACATCTTTGTGGGCTTTTGTGCCAAAGTTGAAGCATCATTAATGCACAGAGATATTGCTGAGAGCTGCCTTCCTATCTGCTGCCCCTTGACTTACCAACTCTCATACTCACCAAATACTTCAGCAGTACTGTAATTAAATTGTTTCTATTTATGCTTCGCATGTAAACATCTGTGGCGTCCCCACATCCTTCCTCTGACCTGAGAAAAAAACCTCCCTTCAAAAGAGCCAACATTTCTAAACAGCAAGATGCAACTGCAATGTTTATTGCCTCTGAAATGTACCTAATGTGAGTTCCATATCAAAAGATGGCTACAAGGTCAATCATGGAGTCGATTCACATTTTAATTGGCCTCTGTGTTAAATGGTGTTAAACAATGCTAATGCAGAGAGGCTTCAGTATTCAGTGCACTTGGCCTTGATGCAATTAAAATTCCATGAATGTGATTTTTTTTTTAAAGTATGAATGCATAATTAAGCATATATTATCCTTGTTTGCAAAAAAAGTTAATCCATTCATGAAGCATTTAATAAAACAGTGTTTACAGTTTACTGTAAAAACGGAAATGATTTGCAGTGTTTATTAACATCATGAAATGAGTCCGTCAGTAATCTCTAAAGATTGTGTGCATACCCCAACTATGGGATGCATAATAGTATAGTATATTTTGCCAATTAATGTGCTTTAATTAAACCCTCACACGTACTGAAAGTATCTCCAGAACTTTAAAATCTCAAAATGTGCTGCCATCTCTCATGTTACTATGTCTCACTGGGAATCTCTCTCTTTCTTTCCTGCCCAGTGAAGTACATGCGTGAGGCCACACCGTACGTCAAAAAGGGCTCCCCCGTGTCAGAGATCGGCTGGGAAACCCCCCCTCCCGAGTCTCCCCGCCTCGGCAGCTCTCCCATCACCTCCTTATCCGACCCACCGAGCCCTCCTCCCCAGCCCTGCCTGTCTCTGCAGGGCGACAGGAGGTGCATACCACTCAAGATGTGTTATGTAACCCGAGCCATGACCACACCTGACCCTGAGAACAGGTAGGTGGCATGCAAGCACACACACATACACACACTATAGAACATACCTGCATCCTCATTTTTGAGCAGACAGCAGTTCTCTGGATATGTTGCTGTCTTGTTGTTATTGTTTGAAAGTATTGAGAGTTTGACTAACAGGTTGTTGGTTTTGCTATTTGATCAAAGTCGAACTAAAATGAAAGTTAATTTTTCCTCAGAAGCCAGTATGCAGGCGCACTCTTGAATAATAACAGGCTAACAGGCTTTCACTTTTCACCTGGATTACAAACTTGACAACATGGTGGCATCCTCCCAAATGCTAAATGCTGTAAAGGGACAAACATCTTAAATTGATAAAGGGACATGACCATTGCTGTATGGTTTATGACATGGCTCAGTCAAAAGTGAGAATTCAATTTTCAGTTTGACTCCAGGTGAAAAGGGTGCGTTGGATATATGTAGCAGTCAGAAAAGTTTGTCATGTGAGTGCAGTGATGAACTCGAGTTGACTGCCCAAACCCAGCTCGCAGGCTTTGCTTCAGCATTGTCGCGGGCAAATGCTCCAAAGTTCAACTTTGAAACAAGCACGAGATGGTTACTGTAATTAACCAAAGGTTAACCGATTCTTCTCTGACCCTGAACTCAACAGTATGAAAGGGGGAGAGTGTCTGCAGCCTTTTTCTGCTCTCCTGAAGGGATTACCCAGTACTGTGTTTTTTTTTTCTCCTGATTTTTTTATAGGCCGTTTTCAGTTTTTCTTAAAGACAGATGTTTGAAGTCGCACGCAGATAACTCTCAACCAGCGGGGGGCGGTCTGTTAGGAGGTGTTGTCGAGTTAATTGGTTGCTAATATGACAATGGCCCAATCAAACAGCATGGGGCGAAAAAGCAATTAACTGTTTCAACTTTTTTGGTGTCACAGTCTGTGAATCTCTGCTTTCTGTCCCAGTTTCTCATCCCGCTTGTCTTTTTTTTTTGTCACTCTCTCTCTCCTGTTTCATGTTTTTCCACTCTTTTTTACTTGTTTGTGTTTTTCTGCTCCTTTCATCTTCTCGCTGTCCTCTCCCTTTCTTTTCTTTATGATCTCTCTCTGTGTTCTCAGCTTCTTCTGTTATCTGCCTCTCTAGGTCTGAATCAATTCTCCCCTTCTATCTCCATCCTATTCTCATTATTGTCTCTCTCTCTCTCTCTCAATTTCTTTTCCTCTCTCCCAGCTTTCAGTGTCTCTCTATTGTTCCGTCCCTGCATCCATGTGTGTCCCTCTCTGCATATGTATGATTTTAGAAGTGTGAGATAGTTGAACCTCACTAAAACTTCAAAGCTGCAGACGATGGAAGCGACATCAAAGTCAGGTGGTAACAGCGAGCAGCGACTTCAAAGTTGCTCCGTCTGTATAGACGTTGTTAGTCGGCTCAACGCTGAAACTGTAAAATGTAAATGCTAACAAACACAAACAATTGCCGCAACAAATATGTGCAAACAAAATGAAAAATATGAACGTCATCCACAGACGGAACAGATTTTCAGGTTCTCTGTTGGCTGACTCACCTGGATGATAAAACTTATTTCTCACAAAGAGAGTCAAAAAACGACATTGTTGTTGACAGAGGGAAATGCAGTTGTCAGCTTTGCTTGCTGGGAATGTGTCCAGCTATTGACTGAGACTGTGGCCGTGAGCCATTCTCTGTACTTTGCCTGTGGCGGGATGAACACTGCCACGACTGTTCAGGTTTGAGGTGATAGTTTTGAAAAGAGTTAACCAGGATCTGAGGCCTTGCTCCCTCTGCACCATGTACTGTCGGTCATTTTTCAGAAAGCATCTTTGGGCCCGGCTGCTGGCGTTATCTAAGGATGTGATCACATATATACTGTAGAGTTGCACTGCTTTGGACTTGTCATCAGAAATGTGGTGCAACTCCACAACTTTCAGCAAAAAGTTAAAAATAAAGTTGAGCAGCCCCGGGGTAAATATAAGTCCCTTTAACCCCTGTTCCTCCCTCTCTCTGTGGATTGTGTACTGTGTTCCTCTGCTGGAGCCTTAAATGACCCCAGGTGTGCTGTCTGCTAATATTATATTATTACATTGGTTATTCATGTAATTGTGGGGAGCTGAAGCTTGGAGGCAATTAGCTCAGCTTAGTATAAAGACAAACAGCCTGGCTCTATCCACAGTCTTAAATCTATAAGCCTATGAGCACATGCTGACTTATTCACATGGGGTTTCTCATTTCTTTGATCAACAGAAATGTCAAAACAATTTGTGCATTTAGGTCGAGTTACATGTCGAAGATATTTATTGACAAAGCAGCAGTTTATTTACCCACCCAACACTCTTGCCCGCCAGCTCAACTGTGACAACAAATTATCGTTTTTATTCTTCTGTTTAACTGTAAACTACTTTTACACAAGTTATAAGACAGGAGCTCAAGATCAGGTAATAAAGCAGGACTCCATCACGCCAGGTTATATTGTGCTTTAGTGATGCGTATTCCACCAAGTTAACAGTCCTCAGAGTGAAATACTGTCATCAGGTGGCTTCTCCTGATGATCTGAAAGGGCCAGTTTGGACATAAAATATTTGACATGTAGAAGTCTTTTTAGATTCAAAGCTTTTGCAGACATTAGTGAGGCCATAGTTTAACATAACACTGTGGTTGGCTCTTTGTTTCTAGATATAAATATGTGCAACAAACCAGTTTTTCCTCAAAAATTGTTATATGTGTTAACAGGTTGTTCCTATAAAATATGAAAAGGAATTCAATAGTAAACTTCAAAATGCCCAAAGACTGTTTGGTGAAACCTTCATCCAGTTACACTTTCATGAATCTTGGTTGAAGTATTAAAGCTTTTTAAGTGCACAATAGGGTTGAACATTCACTTTATTGGCCATAACTTTGACTTTATTGGTCAGCCAGTTATACGAGGATTCGGGGTCAATATCTCATCGAGTGGCAAGGTGAGTTTTTGTTTTACACAGATAAGACAGTGTTTTGTGGTCTGATAGAGCTGGAAGGCAGATTCACAGGAACAGATAAAGTCCTCGGCCAAATTTACCTTGACGAGCGTGTTTTTTTTATGAAGCTCTTTCCTCATCCTCGCAGCCAGGACAAATTCCCCTTTGACTCACCGGTAAATATCAAGTAAATGTTTAAAATTGGAGGACACCCAAGTTGAAATGTGATCTGTTATGCTTAATCCCTGAAACTCACCTTTATCCTTGTCATCATTAGGATCTTCCCAGAATTTGCGCACCTGTTAAAAAAGATCACAGGAAAAGACTGAGCCCACTCTCCATTTTTCTTAATTTAGGTCCAGAGCTGAAATGGTTTAAGAGGCTTTGTGTTAAGTGACAGCGAAATCTGGCTTATCTTTTTTTTTTTTTTTTTTAACTAGACTCATCTTGCATCCGTCTGAGGATTTCTCTATTTATTTGAGCAGATGTTGTTTAAACTGTGTGTAAGCCTTAGAGGGCGGACAGGAGAGGGGGATATGAGGACAGGCGTGGCACGTACGGTGAGAGAAGAGATGGTAAAAGATAAGTGAAGTGAAATGAGGGACCAGAGGAGGGAGAAGAGGAGACTTGATTTATCTTTAACTCTGAAGACATTTTCCTTTACTTTAGTGTAACATAATGTTTAAGGATGTAAAGTCTGAATTTCTCTGACATTAGTGACAGATTAAATGCAAAAATACAGGATTATGCTCTTGTCATTCACAGAGTGGAATAAATGAGATGAGGATGTGCAGAGGTGAGATAAGAGGAAGTGAAGTGGAGGAGAAAAGGGAAAGGAAAGAAAGTGAGAAAGAGCAGGAAATGTGATGAGCAAAGATAAGGAAAAAGGGAGAGGAGAGAGATGCAGAGAGGCAAGAGGAGAAATGAATTAGCACCTGAAATGGATGAACCTCTTTTTCCTTTCACTATTAATCTCTATCATTACTGAGGCAACACACTTGAAAAAGCCTGTAGTGTGAATGAGTAAGACGTGGATATCCACAGAAATCATGTATGGCTGTGTAAAAGGAGACGACTCCTGACAGAGCTGGCGTGGTTCCCCAAGGTATGACAGGTTTCTACAGTACCACGGTTTAACATTGAAAGGATATAAAGACTCTCTCTTCCATTCTCAATTTTATCTCACCCCAGTCACCTACACACAAAATTGCCTTATAACTGGAATACAACATTTTAATGTAGTATTTTGTACTGTAACATGTACTACATCCACTCAAAAACACATCCTCTGATTCCTCAGTCGTCTCCAGCATAACTGGTTTAATATGGAGGAATTGTTTGTTCCCACTTTGTGGCCCAGTGATGCAATATTTACACATACTGAACTGCACAAATCACGATTTAGGGCATAATGTAGAAACATGAGACTTGGATGAAATACAGGCCATTTTGCGGGGATTTTCTGCCAAAATCTGTTCCTGTTTATTGTGAAAAATACCTGTGGGATCCACAGATTTTTGGCACGTGTTTGTGTGTGCTGAAGACTTATGTGTGTGTTGAAACACAGACGCCCTCTCCACACTTTCTGCACCACTGCGTTTTACAATTCAGCTGCGTGGCAAAATATCTCTGAGATAAAGTGAAAGACGAAACTATGCAACAAGTGGCTTGATCAAACATACAGGCCTTCATTCTGAGTCAGAGCGGCGGCAGAGGGCTGATTGAAAGGAAGCATTCATGGAGTATTGATTGCAAAGGATCACTTTTACATTACAGCGAAATGTTCAAGATCCGTGCTGCCATTCATCAAACCTCTAAAATAAAACTGCCAATGCGCACACTAATAACCTTGGGACTGAACTGATGAACTAAAGATGATGAAATATTTCCATATAACCACTCAGACATAAAACTAGTGAGAGGCGTCGCAGATAATCAGAGGATCAGTGGTTTCTTAATGATTAGTGTTATTTGAACCTCAAAGATGAGAGGAGTTGTGTGGTACTAAAACTGAAAAGCACAAACCTGTAAATCTCAGGAATCCCTGGAAATTGGTAATTTTAAACTCATGGAACAACTTTTTTAATCTTACTTGAGACTTGACTTGGGACTTGAAATGTGCTCCAAAAGAACAGGCACCTGTGCTGAACAGCAGCTCAGATCATCAGGCCTTCATGGAGTCTCTCTCCTGCAAAGGATGCCATCTCCAGTTCTGTCCGGTGACTTCAACGCTCACATCGGTAAAGATGGAGAAACCAGATTGCCCCTTGTCTCCGATCCTGTTTGTGATATGCATGGACAGGATCTCAAGGTGCAGCTGGGGCGAGGAATTTGTGAATTGCATATCTACTTTTTGCCGATGACGCGGTTCTGTTGGTTTCATCCCCGCCTATGGTCACGAGCTATGCATCGTGACGGAAAGAATGAGATTGTGGATACAAGCAGGCCAAAAGAGTTTCCCTCTTAGGTTGGCTGGGCTCAGCTTTAAAGGCGAGAAGCTCAGACATCTCGAGGGAACGACGAGTAGAGCTTCTACTCCTTCGTGACAAGAGTCAGCTGAGGTGGTTTGGGCCTCTGATTGTGATGTCTCCTGGGGGCTTTCCTGTGGAGGTTTTTCTGGCACATCCACCCGGGAGGAGACCCCAGGGTAGACCCAGAACTCGCTAGAGGAAGATTATATAACTCGTGGCCAGGGAATGACTCAGATTCCCCAAGGAGGAGCTGCAAAATGTTGATATGGAGAAGGACATCTGGACTACGTGGAAGCACAACTTGAGACATGTTTTGCTAAGACTTACAATTGTCTTGGACTTCATCACCTCTGATTGATGTGTACTGCAACTACTCTTTGTTCAGTCATTGTCTGAATGTAGGCAGAAATGGGCCAAAACAAACAATTAAATTATTATGTGCAAAATCAAGGCATATTTTTCATTTCTGTCACACACATTTAATAGCTTAATTTCATTAGGCCTATGTTTTGTTTTGTTAAATAAAAAACACCAGTATTTCAAAAGTATTGTCACATACGATATTAGTAAAATGAATATTTATAACTGTTGTGAATGCACACCAAGTTCATCAGTGACTATTTTGAATAAAATCACTGCTGAACCACATCTGTATGCTTGATCAGACCTTAGGTTGGAATACATATTTGATACATTGTATACAGTGAAAATCCTGCAAGAACAATTGTCCTTTGATCAAGTGAGAGATTGATCTTCAGTCAAGCAGGACCAGATTTAAATAATTCTATACATTCAAGTCTATCTGCCAGTCAATGTGCTGTTCTCTGTTGATTCCACATGTTAATGGATTGTGTGATTCATGCATGAAAACCACTGCACACCGTGGTCAGAACACGGCACATGAGGCTTCCTCTTGTTCTAGTATAAAAGAAGATTAAAGAACCTCCTTCACCAAATGCACATCTGGCCCTGGAGTCCCTCCACCTCACTCCACCCCCCCATGCTGTCCTTAATCGACTTGCCTTTTTCAGGCAGCAGTTGTATTTTTAACCCAGAGAAACACCTGGAGCTGATCTAGACACTCTCGCCCTCCTCCAAGGGTTTGATGGAAGAGCAGATTCATCACATTCACCAGGGTTTTCCCACGTCCCCAGTGAGGACTGTATGAATAAGGAAAGCTGCAAAGAAAGCATGTTTGCAGAGTTGAAACCTCCCTGGTTTTGGAGTAGTTTCTATTTTAAACCACTGGGAGCACCTGGACAGCGGAGCGCTGTGAACAGAGCTCCAAGGTGGTTTCAGAGTTGGTGGTAAGCTCTCCGGATCGAGAATGCATTTCCATTTATGTTGTGGGCTGAAACTGAACTTGTATTTCGAGAAAATTGCCGAGGGGGAATCCTGCAGCGAATTTTACCAGCTGTACTGTTTATTTCACTACACAACAGTTCCATGTTGAAATGCAGTTTAAAATCTCAAATTTCTCACCATAAAAATATTCAGTTACTACAAATGCATATTGGACTGGTACAGATCCAGAACTAAGATAAATAGTTAAGATTCCACTTCAGCTTCAGTCACAGTATTTTGTTTGTTTTCTCTGCTCAAACCTCCTGGAACAGGCTCATATTCTTCAAACATGGCCAAACGTCAGCATGACCACACTGAAGAAACGTTTGCCACAACTTGTCCTCCAAACCTCTGAGTCAGCCACATGTAATTGTTTGTGTGTCAAACTTAATTATAATATCACTCGTTGCATCTTTATTCTGGGCTTTTTTTCTTCCTTAAAAAGGCAGTTTACATTTGCTTTAACATACCTGTTATGCTGGTTTTTCCTCCACAGAGATGAACACTAACTGTATTAATGCCACAATATACAACCGTGCACTGCTTTACATACTGTAAAGGCAGCAACGTGTGCCTATTTAAAATTCATATTCACCGAGCACACAATCAAAGAGCCGTTCGGCGAGATGGAGAAGCATCCCACAGATGCATTTCTCTCGAGGTCTGAAAGACTCTCATATGATATAAGGAGATTAGTTATGGAAATTTAGAGACGGCATTGTGTCATATGGCCCACAGAGGAGGCATGAGCAAAATGCCCGTTGCATGTTTTGAATTGGCTTGAATAAACTCAAATTTCAGTGCACTTAATTTCATTGTTCTGACCGAGTGCCCATTTTCAAGTGGATGAGACAAACGAGCATCTGTTGAAGCTGAAACCTAAATGGATAACATTTGGTTTCTAAAACTATGAGTTGAGATTAAATTACGTAAGTTAAATTGGGTCTGCCTGGCAAGGATAGCAATATAGTTTAAATATTCAAAAAGGAATTTATTCATCAAGGCTTGGGAACCATAAAAGTTTTATAACTGGTCCAATGATAACAGAGAGGTTAAAACTGTTTTAACTTTTCTTATCTCCTCCTCCAGACAACTGGAGCTGCACTCTCCTGACGCCAGGCACACCGTGGTGCTGCGGTGCCCAGACCAACCATCTGCCCTGTCCTGGTTCTCTGCCATGCACTCTGTCACATCCACACTGGCACAGGTCTGTCTTTGATTTTACACGTAACCTCCACTGACCACTAGAATTACATATTCATACGATCAGATACTGTGGCGATGATCCAGGTCCTCTCAGTTGTTTTAAATCTGATGCATCCTGAATGATCATCTATCCTATAATCTGTCATCCCCCCTCAGCGGGCGCTGGCAGAGGTCATCCAGAACACAGCCAGGTCGGGGGTTGCTGGCAGCAAAGACATACGACACCTGGGATGGCTGGCAGCAAAGGTGTGTGTGTGTGTGTGTGTGTGTGTGTGTGTGTGTGTGTGTGTGTCTGAGTGAGAGACAGTGTAAAATGCTTTATAATACCCAGCTGTACAATGTGTGTGTGTATGCGTGACACCCATGCTTCAGGATTTCTTACATTTTTAATGGGGTACCTTCTCTTTTATTACCATTCTGTGGCTGTGCTGTGTGTGGGGTGCTTTTGTTCTATCTTTGTGAGGACCAATTTGATTTTTTTTTTTCAATTTTGTGCCATAAAAGTGTGGCCATTTTTGGCTTAGTTGGTCCTCCCATCTTCAAAGGGCTGTTAAGAGGTTGAGACTTGGTTTTAAGAATTTTTCTGTGTCCACAGCTGTGAAACCTATGAAAGATGTGTGATATTTGCTTGTTTCTGAGATATGGATAGTATTTTTGAAATATTTTTGCGCACCTCACTTATTATTGGCTTCTTATTTATTAAATTTATCGATCAAGTATCAATCAATTGAGTATTAGTAAGTTTTGGGGTGTGTCAGTTCTACTTGTGATTGTTAAAGTTAATGCTCCAGGCTCAGGGATACTTTACAGCAAACAGGGTATAGAATTACAAATGTGTGTGTAGGTGTGTGTGTGGGTGCAGAGCTACCTGTATTTGGGCGCATATTTTTTCATATTGTACATACCTTCTGCACACACACATACAGGCATCTTTGTAATTCATACAAGCACATTCAAACACAGACAGAGCTCCACCGTCTCTTTCACACACACAGGCGCACACACACCTGTGCAAACATATGCACACGCACACACAAACATTCATACCTGTCTAATTCAGTCCTCATTAATTTGCTGATATTTGATCCTTCAAATGCAGTACAATACTGTTACTTAGCAACATATTCCCATTATGTTAAAAGGTTGACCCTTGACCCTCTAAATCCCACGATATGATTGGCTGAGGCACAACTTCAAAGAACAGCTTAGGATTCCATGGCTGGGCTGTAGATAAGCTCTTATAATGAGAATAGTTATGGAGCATTGTAAAATGAAATACCACACTGTGTGTGTGTGTATGTGTGTGTGTGTGCGCACACTCTAAGTTAAGAGATTTACAGTGTGTGTTCTGGAGGGAAAGCGAGGGGTTTGCTTGTCAGGAAGGATGGTCGGGTGAGGGGACACTGCAAAGCATATGTGCAGTGTGTGTACCTGCACCAACACA
Source organism: Centropyge bicolor (assembly GCA_037975185.1). Classification (NCBI taxonomy): domain Eukaryota; kingdom Metazoa; phylum Chordata; class Actinopteri; family Pomacanthidae; genus Centropyge; species Centropyge bicolor. Next base: position 2,171,189 of record JBBMOC010000038.1, on the reverse strand, counting down.
CCAGCCAACATCTTTATTTTTAGCAGATCCCCCACTGGGTACATGGTATAGTACAGTGTATGCACACATTTTACTCATGTTTACATCCAGTGAAGGACCAGAACAGCCTCGTAACAGCTCATTTTTGGAGCAAGATGTGACAGAGAGACAGAAGAAAAGAGTTGGTGTGTACAGTCAGTGAGAGAGAAAAACAAAGTTTGAGTTCCCAGTATTGGATTAAGCTGAGAGGTGACGACTCGTCTACACCCACTGCTGAGTACACACTGAGTCTTTTACATATTAAACACACTCGATTCCTCTCCCTGACACAACATTAGTCCCACAAAGCAGCTCATGGCACACAACCATTGATATTGCTGATGAAATACCTGCTTTCATGTGAAAAGCTGAGAATGATTTCAGTGTTTGTGACAAATATGAGAGTGCATAGGTACATCAAACCCTGCAGCGTCACATTAATCGATGTTGTGCTCGATTCAAATTCAACATGAGCAACCTTGCAGGGTTGATTAACTGCTTCTTTGATTCACTGAAATAGACTTAATTATCATGTTGTTCAATTAATGATCAACTCAATTAAAACATTTACACCTCAATGAAGATGTGTTGATATTATTATGACAAAGAATACTTAATATGTTTGGGCTGCTTTACATTTTAATACAGCAGTCCCCCTGGTGGCCCAGCACAAGATGAGTGGGAGTAGAAAATGGATCGATGAATACAAACCTCGCCTGTTTCATTGTTTATCTGTTCGGGCTGCAGACAGAGAGCGAGAAGCAGAGCTGGAGGCCGGTGTTGGTGGTGGTGACAGAGAAAGACCTGCTGCTGTATGACAGTCTACCACGAGGCAAGGAGGCCTGGCAGAGCCCTGCACACACTTATCCACTTTTAGCAACACGGTACGTCCACCCCCATATGTACCGACATCACAAACGCACACAGTATATTTGCACCAAAAAATATTTAAGATGTTTCATGGAGACTACTGTGTTGTCACAGTAATAGGATTTTAAAAGCAGTACTAAATTTTACATCTATAAACTCTTTTATAGCCATTTTCAGCTACTTTGCCAAAGCAAAGCATCTTCATATTATAAACTACAAAGCTGAATATTTTAAACATTACCTGCTGAACACCAGCATTTTGGCATTGTCCATCGTCCAACCATTACCATACCAACCTTGAACTTTTTTTTTCTTTGCCCTGACTCCTCAAAGCAAGAAGCAAACAAGCAAACTGTGAACTTTTATCCTTCTCCCAATGTGGCTATCTTTATAATGAGCCCCTCCAAGCTGTTAGTGTGGCTCCATATGTTTGTTGAATCTGTAAACAACATATCTGCTCCTTTCACCAGTTCATATGAAATGTTGGCAAACTGTTTTATATGAAAGCTCAACAGTGAGAGAGAAAAAACAAGAAACTAAGGAACAAGGAATTTTCTTTCTTCCAGCATGATATTTTTTTTTTATGATTCTATTTACGTGTTTTACCAGTTTGGTCCACTCTGGCCCTGATCGGGGGTCGCCTCACTCTGGCACCGAGCTGTTCTTCGCCACTCGGACTGGCACGCGACTCGGCATCGAGACGCATCTGTTCCGAGCTGAGACCACCAAGGATCTGTCCCTGTGGACCAGACACGTAGTCAACGGATGTCACGCGTCAGCTGAGATGATCAAAGAAGTGACTACGAGTGAGTACACATAAACACTCAGATTTAGTTACTCAAAGTTGCTTTAAAATGGAGGAAGAAAAATATGCACTGACGATAAACAGAGACAGGAACACACACAAAGATGGAGTGGAGCGACACAGGTCACTGTTGGGGATTCTGTGATGCTCCCCCAGACGAGTTCAGGCAAGCAAAACATATCCAGAGAGATTTAAGAGGCTGCGAGTTCTGCCTGAGGTCTTGCAACGTAAACTCTAAATCCAGTACATGACGCATAATGTACACATACACACGACAGATCCCTACGTCCACTCGTACAGTGAGATAGCACAGGGCTTGTGATATAATTTGACAGCCATATGGAAGACGTGGACAAAGCACTTGCTATTTATAGAAAGGAATGCTCTTGCTCTACTGTTGTATATATGTGTGTGTGTGTGTGTGTGTGTGTGTCTGTGTGTGTGTGTGCTGTTTGGCATTAGGTACAGGCCGTCCAGGGAATTCCAACAGAATACAACCCCCTCCCTCTTTGCCTCCTTCTCTCTCCAAGCACAAAATGTCCTGGGAACTGCATGTCTCCCCTGGGTCCCCCTCCTCTTTCTATTTATGATAGCACCATGCCAAATTAAGTTTCACTTCAGACTCCACTCATATGGAAAACAGCATGTATCTAACACTACATCCTTGTTGTCAGAGCTGTTGCTTCATCATTTATTGCCTCAAACTCTTGTTAAAACTCTCCTAAATGGTGTGTGCACCCACAAATCCAGGTGTAAATGTTACGCTGTGATCAGCATAGCAAGGCCTCATTCACATCTGTAATGCTCGATTTGATTTTTTCATAAAAAATCTGATTTCGTATTTCATGGTAGTTAGGAAGGAAATATGAATGTTAATAGGACGCCTTACTTAATCCCATGACAAAACGCTGTCTAGACTGAAACAAGCTGCTCAGTATCGACGTGCTGGAGCTTAAATGTAGCAGTGAGATCAACAGCTTTGTCATTCATATTTGTGCGCTGACACTGTCCATCGTCAATCTGAGCACAGGTCCAATCAGTCAGGATTAAGACAAAACACCAGGTGTGCTTTCTGCATTCAGTTTTGAAAATTTCCCCACTGAGGGACGAATAAAGGTTTATCTTATCTTATCTTGATTTTCTTGTGCCACTTAGGGGGAGCAAGAATAAGCTTTTCACAACACAACACTGTCACCTTTTAAGTTGATATTGCAATAAAATTCTAGTTAGTACTAAACACAAGGTGCAGCAGAGGCTAATGGGGATGTCATGTTTTTCAAATATTTAGTTATGAATCAAAGTATTGGACAAGTTGAAATGTGGACCTGATGATCATGCTACTGTAGAAGAAATGTCAGGTTTTCACTAAAGTGATTCCAATTACTCCTGATTGACAAATTTCACAACAATCCTTCTGATAGTTGTGGAGATAGTTCAACCTCATCATAGTGTGAGCTGATCACCAAAATCAGTCATCCTCTGGGGATCATGAATGTCATCATTTTGTGGCAATCAGTGCAATTCAAATGAAAATCATTGTTGAGATTTTTCATTTTGGACCAAAGTGACCAACAGACTGACATTACTATTCACAGAGCCATGCCTCCACCATGGCTAAAAATACTTGTTACAGCAACCTTAATTTTGTACTGTAATACTGATTTAGCATAGTGGCACCACAGGCCAAAAGAGTGAAGAAACAGAGAATGGTTTCGAATATGTATTGCTCACAACTGAATCTCTGAAACGGATCCCGTAACTTTTCTGAAACAGATTGATATTAGCACCAGGTTCTCAGTTTCTTGTTAGGGAAGTCGGAAAGTAATTTACACTTCCCGGAGAAGAAGTGTGATAATGCATACAAAGTGCATTCCCTCATTTTTCAGCAGTTGCCACCTGAGGAGTCGTTGCTCTGACCTTGTCAGCTTTTCATCTGTGTAACATTCTGATAAATCTTTGTGATGGTTTATTCACTGTCAAGGCTCGTGATAAAGATTTGCTTTGAAGATAGATCAACTCTCTATCACCCACCAGGCAGCAGGCCATTCTTAGAGGGATTCTAAAGAGGAAAGTAATTTGTTCACCTCTGAAATCAAATTTTCACAGGCACTTGTCCTGCTTCTGTTATTATGAAGGTTATATTGATATTTTGAGCTATTAGCAGGATAAGGAAGTGTATGTCATGTGGACACAGCATCCATGTTTATACCCTGCTTATGTCTGTCTGCTCTCTTTTAAAGCATTCAAAACATTGGTTGAGAAAATAATCTCACCAGAGGATCAGTTTAGTAGATAATCTTTCTGGAGCTTTTGATCATGGTCTTCATCAGCAGATGGAGTTTGCCCATTGATCATGGTATTGCAGATGTTCATGTTTAAATTTGAGCACTTTAAGGAAGAGATTTGGGGGGAGCTTTAAATCACTGTCTTGTTAGAGTTAGATGAGAATATGGATTCTACTCTCATGTCTGTTTGCCAAATATGAAGGTACAAGCAGCTGTCGTTTAGTTCCCTGTAGAGAAATACACCTTTTAGATGACTGTCTTTTATATCTGAAGCTACAACTAGTGAGCTCAGCTTTCCATAAAGACTGGAAATAGGGGCTAATCAAATGTTACCTGCCTTCAGCACCTCTAGAGCTCACTAATATGTTTTATCTCTCTTTAAAATGTGAGAAAACCAGGGTGTAAATCTCAAGTCAGCCGTGGTTTTACAAGTGTTGTGTGTGCCGTCTTAAGCAGCGTTAAGCCCCAGAACAGCTATTAAATGGACCTTGTGTTGACATTGTTTTCCCTCACTGCTGTGGCCAAGGTCAAGAATAAAGCTTGAACCACAAATTCAAATCATTATTTTATGACCAGCTTTAGATTGATCTGTCGAATGTCAGTAATCCCACTTCTCCCCGCACGCCCACAGCCTTCTCGTTACTGTGGTTGTCAAAGGTGACAGTTGCACAACTTGTTAAATTGTCCCGGAGGTCGACCGGGTCTCCTTAATGAACAGGTAAACAGCTTAATGACTTAAAAAAGCAATTTTACCTCAGTGGTTGTGGAAAATTGACTTAGTAACCTGCTGTGACACTTGAAGTTCAGCGCAGTGGGATACATTTTCAAAATAAGAAGTACGTGCTTTACCTGCTGCTAATATCATTTTTCAAGCTCAAACAAATGAGAGTGAATAAACAGTTTCTGTCCTGTAATAACCTTTTAGCGTTTCCACTCGTCGTGATGGTAACAGAGTTAGTGTCTCCCTACTCTCTCGCCGCCCCTCATTCATTCAGTCCCCCTCTCTGTCTCTCAGTGTTATCACTCTCAGCCCCTCCTTCGCTCCCTCTGTCTTTTCCACTCACCGTCAGACAGAGAGAAGGGCTTTTGTTGCAGCCTGAAAAGCTCCTTTCTCCGTGTTTGTGTGTATGAGTGTGTGTTCTGGTGGGAAACCCTGCTTGCCCCACAGATCAAGGCTCTCAGGTAGAAGAGTAGAATTTCAGGTCTAATTTTCACTCTGCAACACTACAGAGACCCCGACACTCACACAACTGTTGTTCTGCCATTAGGGAGACGTTTGTCCTGCCAGATTGTTTAAATATCATTAGAGTGATATTACGCATTATGAGACTCATTTTTCATCGTGAATGAGATGTCTTCAGGGCTGCAGGGATATTACAATGTATATCTGACTGTGTGTGTGTGTGTGTGTCTGTGTGTCTGTGTGTGTGTGCACAGGCACTCATTTGACTCACAGTGTCCATCTTATCAGCATCGGTTCCTGAAGTTGTAATCAACACACCTTTGTTGTTTTAGTGTGTTGACACAGTTGATAAAGAGAGGAGATATCACTATAATATTCTGCTCGGCTCTTGACACAGAGAGTCGGAAATCTTACTGGTCCAATCACCTCACCTGATCTCACCTGATCAGTGTGATTTAAAGCCAACATTGCTACTACAGTATCGCTATCCAAAAATATGTGGACTACTGTATATGAAATAAATTATTAATACAATTCAAAATAATACAGACATTCTGTTTCAGGTCATTTTCCTCAGAAAATGTTCACACACTTAATGAGGCAGTGTTGCACAAAAAAAGGCAGACACTTCATTAGAAATAAAAAATAATCCACACCTTCAAGGATACTGAATCAGCATCACAAACACAGCTACAAAAATGGATTATATAAGGTTGCAAGATAATTAATAGTATTCGTTAATCCATGTTAAATCCAATTTGAGATTCTCCTCTCTTTTAAAGCACTTTTATCTGTGTTTGATGAAGAAAGCTCAGTCAGAAGCACTTCAAAAAAATTGACCTTTATTGAAAATAATTGTGCAGTGAGATGTGGTGGAAAAGGCTTTGGTCTTTGTTGGAGGTCTCAGAAAATTTGAGCAGCAACGAGGATTCTGCTGTGAGATTTAAGGGGCCTGTGTGCTCCGTCAGAACTGCTCGTCAGGTGGTTGAATAGCTTCGCAAACACTCCCCCCCCCCCCCACACACACACACACACACACACACACCTTTCCGATATCAGACAATTTCTGGAACTTTCCGAAACCGGCTTTTCACTCGGACTTTGAGCGCAGTCATTAAGAACAAATATAAACACTTTTGATTTTCTCCCTTAATCCCCCTCAACAAACAGATGCACATGCATAGCACATATGGAGGAAGAAGAGGGAGGCAGAGAGAGCTGCAACAACCCGCTACATTTGCATGAAGAATCAGTATGTTTATAATACCATGAATTAAAGCATCAGGTTATCACTGTACATCTGCATGAATATGATTGGACATTACCAGTCAGCTGGTAGTTAAGCAGATGATGAATTCAGTGACCTCCCTGAACTAGAGCTATGAGCATTTATCATTTCTTCAGACTGCATCCCCTTCACATAATTGATATATCGGCAGTTATTAGTGCACCTGCTCTGACTCCGTGTTGGTTGTCTCATGTCGCTTTCTAAACTCCCATATTAAAGAACCTCTTTTACAGCCGACAACTGCTGTTAATTGGCAGTCAACCTGACATGATCCACCTTTGTGGCAGTGTTTGTAATAGTGAATAAGGTATTTCAGAGCGTTTCTTCTCGGAGTGTTTTCATTATTTTGTCTCTCTGCCGAACCGCTGAGAGTAAATGATGTTCATAAATGTGCAAAACTGCAATAATATGCCAAAATATCTAAGCAATAACAGGTAATCAAAATCCATTCAACATGCAGTGTTCCTATGACTTGATTACATTGTCGTGTATCTCATCCATCTGCTACTCTGTGCAGGGTACATTTGAACTCACATTGCATTTGACCATAGTCTGGTGTGTGTGTGTGTGATGCTGCATACACATTTGCCAACCTTTGTTTCATTATCACCTTTAGATAAAGAGCCGAACGAGGAAGGATTTAGGTGTGTATAGGGGTGATTAACGTGATTTCACTGACCACACGGTGACAGTTGGACAAACAAGACTGAAGCAGGACACAGTGAGCGACCACACACACATGTACATAACATGTAAACACACATGCACAGGTATTCTGTAGCCTCCACAGAGAGAGAAGACCTCATATTTGCATCTCCATGTGTCTTTCTCATATAAACACACACACACTTTTCCTCACCAGCATAGATTCCACACACTCTCACTGTTGTATGTACACACACACAAAGACACACTCCCCTCTGTGTACATGCACACACATCCAGCTCAGGCTGTCAGGCAAACAATGGAAGATAACAACTCTCTTCTCGCTCGCTGTGTCACACAAACACACCGCTCGCTAGATCAAATGTCGTCCAGAGAGAGGAGCTTATGCTGTAAATGAAGTTTTCAGCACGCAGCCTTCATGTCTGCCGGGGAGGGGGGGGGGACTCTGCTGTCAAGGCACTGAAAAATAAGACTAAATGCAGCCAGATCACACTGTGTGGAGACGAGACAGGTTCGTCATTACAGCAGAGGAAAGTGATGCGTAAATTGGGAGAGCCGATAAAGATAGTACACTCGGCTTTCAGCCAGACACATGCTGTGAAGAGAGAGGGGGAAAGAAAGTGATGAGAAACGCTGTACAACAGACAAATTCCAGCATGCTTTTAGTGGGTTGGTCTCCACATGAAAGGAGTCGTCTGTCACTGGAGTGTGGCGAACTGTAAAGTGAAATAGACGCATGAGTTAGTCAAGCTCCCGTTGATAGATAACTAACATGTTAATAGGAAACCAGTTGTTGTGACTGACCATAGAGCTGGACAACATATTTTAACTTCACCTAACTACAACTAATGCTGTATAAGAAGTGTCTCCATTATTTAGTCTCCTCATTGATATGAACGAGGTGGACAAAATATTAGAAATACCTCATAGTAAAAGTACTTTTTTTTAGAGCACCACAAACCACAGCCTGAAAAATGACTAAAAAGTTGAATCCACATGTCTCTAAAAAAAATACCAACATTATACAAGAACATTATTACCATCATGAAGGAAGGATTTCCTGTGTTGGTCACCTTTTTGTTTGTCTTTTATCCTGTAGTTTCTTATTTAATTAATCCCTTTTACCCCTTCACCCTCGACTGTGTCTAGCTCCGGGATCCAATTACGAATTATCATTAAAAATTTAATGTATCAGAGTTTAATCTCTCAGATATAAACTGATAACTTAGAGAATAAATGCCTTCAGTTAGAATGAGGAAATATAGCCAAGGATCTCATCACAGTAGTCATTTATAGTTTTTTTTACTATTGTGCAGAGTTAATTGGAAGCAGTAGTACAGTATAGTACTACTCATACTAGGTTGTCAACTCATAGTAGGTCAAAATTTTCATTATTGTTCAGTATTCAATATCACTGTCATACATCTTTTGAGAGCATGTCCAACCTACTGACATGATACATATCATACTGAAGGTCCATGTCCTTCCAAAACAAACCAACACTTGTGTTATTAGACAGCAAAAAAAATGTATATCATCCCTAAATGAAGGGAGGGGAGAAGGTTTTCCAAGGACAGGTGTCAAGGTGCTACTTCAACAACTGTGATTTGGAGTCTAGGTTTACATTATGTTTTTGTAATTTTCTTTTGGTACCAGAATAATGAATTTGACTCGCACTTTAACTCTTATTTCTGTCATCTACACGTTGTTAATACAGTGAAAATGAAAAACAAGATGATTTGTCCATGAGCGTCTTGTCAGCAACAACAATCAAAAATGTAATTTTCTAATTTTTCAACCTGTTTACCAGGTTGTCTATACCAGGGTCAGGAGTGCCGGCTGGTGATCCACTATGAGCAGGGCTTCTCTGTGCTGGCTGACCCCACACGTGGAGAGAGGGAGAACGGAGAGGAAACAGGAGCTCAAACGGCAGCCAGGCCCCAGGTGCTCCTCTCCTACCCTTACGAAAAACTAAAGATGTCCTCAGATGACGGAGTCCGCATGCTCTTCCTTGACTTTGGAGGGAAGGAGGGGGAGATTGTGAGTGTTTTCTTTTTTATAGTGACGCACAAAATGTACCTATGAGCTCAGTTTCGCTCCATGTACATGGTCGACTGAAAAATGCATGTTTGAAAAATCAATGTTTCTAATATTTAACGCAATCCAAAGAGCTTGATGCAATTATTTCCAATGTCAACTTAAATTGAGCTAAAGTGTTCTTCTACAAGCCTTTAAAAATATTAGTTTGCTTTTCAATTCATACTGTTACAGGAAAAACTATATTTGCTATCGAACTTACTTTTCTGAGGTCATGTACAACTCGCAATAAATAGAACAAATTCATACCAGGTCTCGGGGGGAGTTTCAAAAGGCCTTCTGGGAAATGAAGCAAAACACAAACTGAAGTACAAGACTATGAGAGACAGGCAGAGTGAAAGAGGTACAGCAGAAAGTAAATTACAACACTTGGTCACAAAATAATAAAGCTTTCTTTAAAAATAGCCTGTCACTCACTGTAAGACTTTTAATCTGTTTACACCAGAGGTCCAGTTGGCTCGTGTTTCAGGGAGTAATCAGGGCCAATTGAAGTGTACACTTGAAACAACCAAGTACAAACACTTCCACTCTCACCACCCAATATGTTTGTCACTTTCATTTGAAAAGTTTCAATTTTTCGCCTCTTGGGTCATTTTCCGCATACTGATATGAATATCAATGTTGGTGTCAGGAGAATGAGCTGTAGTAGCTCTTTTATTACCATCTCTTGGCACTTGTAAAAACTGATTTTACCCAGAAAAACAACATTCATATTTCATCATTCATAAACCTGTAGCGCTGTGATTTACTTACTGTATGCTGGAAAATAAATTGACAGTGAAAGCTAAAATGTTTACTCAATGATGTTTTAAGATAAGATAAGATAAGATAAGCCTTTATTCATCCCACAGTGGGGAAATTCACATATATCTCCCCTTGAACCTACAGCTTCATGTAAAACTCCTTTCAGATACACTCATGTTCGACTGCTTAGATTATGCTGAAGGCAAATAAGAAAAGACTTGGGAGCTTTGATTAAAAAACCTGTGTTGGCTACCTTAGCAGAACAGATTTTGGTTTCTGTAGCATTTCTGAATCCCAGCACAGCCATAGACAAGGCTTTATAAAAACCCCAAGGCACTGCGGATGGTGGCTGATGGCTCATTAGCTCAGCATTTGAAAGTGGAGTCAGCTGTACTTTTTTCAAAGTGTTGACTATGTTGTCATTACTTGGCAGGGACTATGCCTGTTTGTCTAGTTTTGGTACAACAATTGACAGTTTCAGTCTCCTATACAAAAAATGTATTGTGGAGCTGGGATCAAGCCAAACCATTGATTTTGGCTCGGAAAACAAAAATTAAGAATTGATCGATGTTAATGCTGATATACAGGTGTACGGATGTTAAACATGTACAATGTTAAATATTCAAGTATTTGGCAGGTAGTACTAAACACGAAGCACAACTGAGGCTGATGCAAATGTCATAATTTCACAGGTGTTTGATCAAACTGAAACCGAAATTCTGACATATGATAGTGCTGGATGAAAAGTTGAGGAATCACCAAATTTTTCCAATTCATTCTGAGGGGTCATGAGTATCTATTATCAAAGTCTTTTGCAATCCACCAAATGGGATGGGACCACAAATGTAAGCCTGCTGGTGGCATTAGACGAAGATCGAGGGGTCACTAAAGTACTCTTTTGGCCATTGCGCCTATCTGTACAACGTTTCATGCTAATCTATCAAATAGCTCCAACTCCCGACAATCAGAATTTTGGAAATTCAAGATTTTAGTGCTGTTTGTTTGGACATGAGGTAGCCTCTAAAACGTCCTCAGGGTGAAATCTAACCAACTGAATAGTAGTCTATTTGTGAATTTATAGGTTAAACTTCCCTATAGGCCTAAGAACAGGATGTGAGTCATAGTAGGAGTGAAATCACCCTCTGTTGATTCAGGCTATGAACAGAGCTTTGTTCATGTGGTGTTTGTGTGTGTTCAGTTCTTAGCTTCTGCTAGAACTGTCTTATCCTTGCCTCATAGGGAACTGTGTAGTTAGTTTTGAATATATTTTTTATGGTTTTATGTGCTTTCTTTTTTTCCCTGCCTCTTCCCCTCTCTGTCATCCGATCTGCTTTAATGAATTCTCACATCTTTTAGTTATATTCTCTGCTCTTTACCTTGGTCATGTTTGACATGATTCTGTCTTGTTCCAATTTTTATTTTGTTGTGTTTCCTTCTCCTCCAGCAACTGGACCTCCACTCATGTCCGAAGCCAATCGTCTTCATCCTACACTCCTTCCTCTCTGCTAAGATCTCCCGCCTGGGTCTGGTGGCCTGACCTCTCTGAAGGGACAATTCATCTCCTTCGAAAACATAAATCCACCTTGTTTTTCCATCTCTCTGCAGCCCACATGCTGTATGCCATGTCAACGTCCTTCAATTGGGATCTCAAGTGAATGCAGCCTCTGTCCAGAAATTTACCTTTTTTTAGGTCTCCGAATCCGAGTTAAAGACACACTGGAGAAACCAATACGGATTGACTTTGCTTTGAGTGAAGCACAAAGATTTTGTTGGCATGAAACCTCCATATAAGGGCTGCAAGGACTGAAGTGTTGACTGAAGAACCACAAAAGAAAACAATGACTGGACTGGAAGCAGAGGGATGATATGTACAGACAGAGGGACATGTTTAAAGGAGCAGATTGGGCATTACTGTCATGTCCATGGTTGGAAGGACGGGACATGTGCAGCACGGTTGAGATGAATTCACTTTTAATTCCATCACAATGTAAACTGCCTTCCATTTATCAATTATAGAATCTATTCACCATTATCTATGAAAGGATGAAAGGTCATTATTCTTCACCAAACACTAGACACTGTGGAAAAACTTCATACATTTGTCTTTGTTAGTGTTCCCTGAAATGTCTTGTTAGCAGTGTCAGCATTCATCATTGAAACTGGAAGGCCAGTTGCCCGCATAGTTTCGCACAATGTGACATCTGACTAAAATTCAAAATGTCACAGTATTTATTTTTATTTTTTAACAGGTTGCACATGGTTGCCATCTGGTGGTCAAACTATTTCAAAGCACAGTATGCAATTCCTTCCACTAGGGGTCTCTCAATCAAAACAATGACAACAAAAGACATAGTTTGACGACGTGGGGGTACCATGAAATCGGCAGTTGTTTTCACTGTTAAAGTTCTTCTCTCTGCATTGTTTAAACCACTAATGACTCCTCTCTGTTCATCAAAATTTATAAACATCCCTTCACACCTTAGATTGGCTTAGATGTAACTCAACACCTTTGCCTTCATGTACTTCGTGCACATCTATTAATATGCAAACAGTCCCCGCCTCTATCTCCACCCACCCCTCCCTCTTCAGCTTCAACTCTGCTCATCAGAACACACAAACCTCAATTAATTCAGCAGCTATTTGTCTAGTTCAGCAGCTATATGTCTACAAACTGTTTTGAGTAACATTTGCCCTAACTTTCTTCGACAGCATCCCCAAAATGTCCTGTCAGTATTTGACATGAATCAAAATATAACCTGGCAGGCTAACGTTGGCTAACATTATCTAGAACAGTGAAGATTTGTTTGGGCACAGTTAACAAAAAAAAACACCAAATAAAAAAAATAAAAAATACTGGCCTAATGAGACTGGGTTGGAACTCGCTGTGTCTACAAGATAAATGGTAATACACGGAGGCACTGTTTCTTCTTTAGCCACTTTGCAACCAAAAAGAGAACACATCTCTGGCATTGTTTTGAAAAAAGTGACACTTAGCTCTCAAAATACCTTTTCTTTTCTCCTCTGATAATGGCTCATTTCAGCGTAGCCCATCCCACAAGTTGATGGTATTGGTTTCTTAGGTATGTTCCATATGAAACCCTGGCTGTCTGAATTCATGTTTCATGTCATTGGTACACTGCAGTGTCAAGGTGCAAATGCTCATCCATCGCTTTGACTCCTTATTTCACTCATGATCTGTCTTTTAACATATAAAAAAAGCACTATATGGACATGTTAACAAGGTTAAAAACTTGATTTTTGTTAGAGGGGTCTTTAAACAACTGCCACTACTGATGAAATTCTATCACACATGATATGACTCATTCACGACAAAGTAATGTACTAAAGTTTATCTGTGTTACGTGTAGTTACGTTCACAGACTTCATCATAAATCAACAAAATATAAAACATAGGTCTAGTTGTTTTTAGACATTTTAATGCCAACGTGACACACTATACCTTTCAGTGTTTGATTTAACAGTGATTTGAAGTCAATTATAATATCCTTAAATTTCAAAAAAAAGGATTGGCTTCAGTTAACATGAATGAGAATATACTCAAGCATTCAGATTTTTGAAATCAAACTTAAATTACACATACTGATTTTCACTCAAACAGGAGAAATCTCATATCCAACTTGTATAAAAGTGCAATAGCTTGTTGTTGCAATTTTGTCCACAACACCTGTGGATTTACTGATGTGTTTCTGATACACCTACACTTCAGTATCACATATGCATGGACGTAAATGACAAAGATAAAGATGCATAGGATTAATTTATCCCTAATAGTAGTAACTAAATCATGAGGTCATATTCAGAATATGTTGGTATTTTGACAATGTAGTTTAAAGCAATGGTTTGATTTTATAGGGTAATGCGCCTTTTTATTTATTTTTTATTATTTTTTTGTTGTTTTTTTTGGTCGAGTTAGATGAGTGCCTGTTATATACAAAGTTCCAGACAATGGATTTTGAAGGTCTCTCAAAGTTCATGCTTAACCTTGGCAACAGCAGGTGATCTCACCACAAGGTCCAGTTAATTAGACAGTTACCGTCCCTGTCCAAGAAATAGTCTGGAACGCAATCCCTCATAAAAGCAGGGCACTTTTACATTTTGGTTTTTGTACATGTGAAACTTATCAGACGTGTTCAAAGTTTCTGGTAGGATTTTGTTACCATCTATAGCCTCATATATAACAGACATTAGAGTGTAATTGATCTTCTCACCTAACGCTCTGCAGAAAAGACAGAAAAAAGGCGGATTTCCAGAAATGTTCCTCTAAGGGTCTCCAGTCAGATATGATGATGCTATTCACTCCTTCCTCCTTCATTTCAGGATGGACAATGAACTGTTCATGATTGTCAGCCTGATTTACCAACTGAAATCATTCGATACTCACTGAAGAACTGATCATGTTTGATTAATTGAACTCTAGTGATGTTCGACCCCATGAAGCAAACATCTGCCTTAACTACTTCTAATACTCATATTGAAAACTGAAACTCAAACGGTTCCACAGTCACCCACATCAAGTGTTACTTATATTTCATTTTGGCAAGGTAACCATCATCGTCACATTTATCTCATTATCTTTTTGGATGTTGTACAGCGGATCACATCTGTAGACAGCACTGTCTCTGACATGGCTGCCTGCCAGGTCCTTTCCTTGTGCCTTCAGATGACTGAGAGATGTTTGAATTATGAAAGAAATTAATCAGAGATCATACGCATGGGGGAGCAAGATATATAGTTTGGGGTCCTCCCCAAGAAAAACATAATTTAAAACCAATGTCCTGCATTTCTATACCACCTAACCTCTTGGATTGAGTCAGCAGATACTAAAAGATGGCGGAGGTATTGTAACACTTGTTCAGACACGAATCCAGCAACAGTTACTGATAACCTCAAGTGGAGAGAAATAAAGGCTGCTTTGATGTGTAGAATACTCTCATGCCTTGGCAGCTACTGTACTGTCACTCACAATGATGAAGCTTAGTTTTTAACTGGTGCACATAAATCATGTATTTAACAAATGTGACATGTTGAGTTTGTTTTTATTGTCTTCACTTGTCATTTATTCATTTCTCGGCAACAGCAGATACACATCAGTAGAGGCAGCTTGGAAAATGTGGTTTTAGAAGAGTTTCAGTTTTATTTCGATCATATAAAAATGTAAATTATAGATACAGTTTGTTTACTAATGAAGCTGGTTCTTAATTGCTTTTAGATATGATATTATTAGGAGGATATTATACTATCCCTTCTTCCACTTCCAGAATTGAAATGAACTCACACACACATACACATTCTCTGAAGTACAAAACAATAAAACATGCAGTATTTTATTTCGGGGACAGTTGAGATGAAAGGTTGTGCACTAATTTACTGCATATTAGTGACACTTCAGCTTGATTTAAGAAGTGCTTCAGCTCAGCAGAAAGGATTCATGTGCCTTTAGCAGAAGAGCTTGAGAGTAATTGAGATTTAGGCAGCACTTAACACAGTCATAACTCTTTGACATTGTTTACTTGGCTGCTTGGTAATGAGCTGGCATCCTTTCTCTGTCCCTCACACACACACACAAACAGATGGATGGATGGATCGCATTCATGTTATTGAAAGTAAAGGGTTCGGACCTCAAACGCTGTCATGACTCTTGACATTGTTTACTAGTTGAGATTGTTTACCTGCAGATTCTCCCACTTTTCTGTGTTTATCGCCGTTTCCCTTCTGTTCAGGTTGTTATTGACTGTCAGACTCTCGGTGGGACACTAAACGTCTGCAGACAGCAATTGTTGCATCATGTGAGAGAAAAACACAAAGAGCTCTCTCCAGGTCGGTCGATTTTCCTAGTGAGACGGACATAAAGACGGGTCCGTGCCAGTCTGGAGACTGACAAACACACACACACACAAATGGACCAGCACTGTTACTGAAATTTTTAAACACACACACAAACGCACGCTCACTAATAGCAGGCTTTCTCTTTGAGAGACACAGAGGGCCATATTGACTGAGACTGTCAGCTTTTCATTTTGAGGGGCTGGACCAGAGCCAGATCAATTAGCAATCAGCCATAAACTGTGTGTGTGTGTAAGAGAGAGAGAGAGAGAGAGAATAAATGTGCATACAGTGGATACTAGGGGATTCACTAAGTTTGTGTGTGTGTTGGTATATGTGGTGTAAATGGACAATTTACCTACTACACACTACCAGGGCATTTAGGAGTGTCTTAATAACATATATTCCCATTTTCTCTGAAAGTCCATGAAGTTGTTCCCAACTTCACACAGCCATTGAAGGAGTGGACCAACATTCCACAGGTCATAATCAACAACCTGATCAACTCTATGCAAAGGAGATGTGTTGCACTGTGTGAGGCAAATGATGGTCCCATCAGATACTTAGTGTTTTTCTGTTCCATGTTGCTAAAATAAATGCAGCCAAACATCCAATCTCAAGGACTGTTTTTAGAGGGGTAACGTGGTGAGATACCATCCACATCAGAGCCTTCTACAAGTACAAGAGGACAAAAAAAGAGACACAATGTGGATGTTTTACGGTGTTTCATTTATTCTGTTGAAGACTAATAAGGTACGTTATCAAGTTCGTTAGTGTGTTTTCATGACTGCTACGACTACGTTAGCGCTAGCTAGCTAACTAGCGCCTGCTAGCGTTACGCTAGCTGACAAACAGGCATGGCTAATATTCGAGCAGCAGAGTTTGTTCAGTCCATGGTTCAGGCATGTTTTGGCGGTTTCCCACTATCGTCCCGTGATCTGCTTAAAACTACTTTTAACGGTTTGAAAGCTTACTTTGAAAGTCCCATATTTGAAATGTTGTAGCATGAGTTTTCCATTTTTTTTTTATCCCAAGTTGACAGCGACGGCATTTTGGTCGGACTTTTGAAAGTTGCAACTGAGAAATTACGATTTTCTGTGAACGCAGCATGGATGTGTTTGAGGTAAGGCAAGGTTAAATGAGGTACGTGGTGCATTGTCACCGTCTTTTCTTGGAGAAATGGAGAAGGGTGGTACAGTAAGTGGACTTGCTTGTCACTAAAGCTAGCTGTGAAGTTGCATCATTTACGTGTTGAGTGCGTGTAACGTTAAAGATAGCCAACGGTACACATTTTTACCTTAAATACAATGTGGGTGAAGGAAAAATAAGTGACGTGAGTGAAAGCAACAATTTGGGTTTGTACATTAAACGTTAGGGCTGCCATAATCCAACACACAGCCATAGTTAAATATACATGGACTAGAGGAGTCCTTTGCCCTGTGTTAATTCGACTCCAGTCGTGAGTCTGCAGAAAAGCTGCGGTTGCGCGCCAGTGTGTAGCCTCAAGTGCGCCGGGGAATTAGTCCTCTCCTTGACCCTCTCGCGCTATGATAAGCTGTAAGTCACGTTAAACGGCCTGTGACCAATAATGAGTGAGAAATCAGCTTATTCTTTATTTTGCAAGGAAGAAAAAGGGAGAATCCCCTCTTAATCTTTTCAGTGTCAGAGATGTTGTTAACTTCTTTGATTTGTGTAAACTGCCCAAAATCATAATCTCCACCTTTGATACTTTAAAAGCTTTAAGCTTTAAAAGCTATCAATAAAAGTAATCTTAAAAAGAAATCTTAAGACGTACCTTTTTAGCCTGACCTTTACAGAAGGTGCCTCCATTATGATAGATTTATATATTGTTGCTTTATTCTTTTATTTTTTGTGCATTTGCTCACCTGTGCTACATGAACACCTTTAAGGTCTATTTAAATTAAAATGTTAAATTTCACATTTTCTCTGTCAGTAATTATACTTTCTTTGCTATGTTGTCAAATTACTGCCAAATTAATACAGAGGAAATGCTGCTTTTGGAATGTTTTCCTTACAGATTCCTTACTTACTCTGGCTTTCACTTTCATTTCACTGTGCGCAACTTTGTATTACAGCTCCTTTTACACAAATGTCAGTAAACAAACCCCTTGGTGTACATTTTGAATAGTCATCTGACGTCTGTAAAAAAAAAAAAAAAAAAAAAAAATGCATTGTGGGATGTAAACGTAAAATGTAAATGTAAAGCAGCCTAAGATCAGTCCACTCCCATTCTAAGATGCTGTGCTGATGTGAGGACAGAGAGAACTAATGCATAATAGGAGAAATTAAAAAATATATTTTTTAAATTCTTTCTTTTAGACCAAAAATAATATGCAACTAAAGCCCCAGGTTGAAATTGCCTGGAATTGCCTTGTAATATTAAAAACATGTTCATGTAATACCTGTAAAGCATGCACATATTAAGAAATGTGTCAGTGATCTACAAACCAAAATGATGAGTGGAACTTCCTTTTAACCAAAACATTCTTTGTCTTTTTCAGAGCAAGTGCTCAGAACTTTGCTGCTGCTTGTTGTCGTCGGCCTCGGTGCACTGAAGGTGAGATGCCAGTAGCTTAAATTCTGTAGGACCTTTCAGCTTAAGAGGTTATAACCAGCAGTAGAACAGTTTTTGAGAAGGTATCAACAATGCTACATCTTAATTAAATTAAATTGAGAGGCTATTTTTACCTAAACTCTCCTTTGAAAATCATTCTTGCAGAGTGAAACACAATGTGTATGTGCCGCTTAAGCGTCACATTATGTTGAATGACAGTGTGTGGACTAATGCACTAAAGTTATATTCACTTTCTAGGACCATGGAAAGCTACAAACTGAGAGTCATCATAACGGATCATGACATACACCAAGGGTCACTCGATGGAAAACCAGAAACGGTTGAAGAGCTGAAGACCAAAATCAAGGAAAAATGCAATCTGCAGTATGACTTCAATGTTATGTATGAAGATCCTGACTTTGATAATGCCCATTGCAACCTTGATGACATAGGAGACTTGCCAACTACAAGAGCTACTGTGAAGATCATTCTGCTGCCGGTGACTGCTGCCACCACGAGCACATCTGATGCCTCCTGTGCCTCGGATGATACAGAGATTCTGCCCACAAACAGCTCAGCTTCATCACTGAGACAAGAGCCATGGCCGGAGTTTTTTGACATTCCTAATTTCTCAGTTGATGTGGAATTTAGACTGAGACAGGCTAATCTTGCGTATCTACGAGACAGAACACCCTGGAATGTACCAAAAGACATGAAGCATAGTATTCTGGAAAAGCTTGCTGAAACAATTTACAAATTTGATACCTATCCAACTGTTGACCGGCTCCAATCTGTGGCACTTGCACTCATCAGTAAACATCCCTGCTTGAGGGAACCAGGTTCACCAGATGGGTGTTCAGGCTGGAAGTATAGTTTAAAATACAAAATGGGGAACTATCGTGGTAAACTGAAAAGAGCAGGATGTATAGAGGTTGCAATAAATGCTGGGAAAGGAGGCAGACCACAAATGGCTTCAAAAGGCCTCAAAAGACCAAAAAGGTATGAGATTAATTACTTACCAGACATTCCTGAGGGGCAGAGTGAAGATAGCCTGGAGGCTGAGAGAAAACTTCTGGTTGAAGAAATGAAAAAAACGGAACCCCAGTGGAACTGTCATTGCATCAAAGATGGACCAGACCTTCCCAGTGAGGAGAAGGGAGATTGTGGAGGCCGGACCTCCAGTGAAAACCTTGAAGGAGCGATGGCCAGCTCTTTTTACGGAGAGACAAGTAAGTACTTAAAGAAAATTTAAAAATAATAATAAAATAAAATAGTTTTTCTTTTTGAGCCTTTCTTTGCGGCACTCCACCCTCTGTTCTGTCATTCTGCCTGGTGACTAAATACGAAATGTCAGTCTGCCAGTTATTATTGTATTTGGCAATATAACTATTAACAGTTGTGAAGGTATTTTTCACACTGGCCCAACCCTATTTAGTCACTATGCTTTTTTTGCTGTGTGTTGTAGGTGTTTGCAGAGTTCAATAGGGTCGTCACCAAAAACCTACAGATAGAGTTTTTTGATGCCTTGGACCGCAACACACCACGCTTTGTCATAATCAATTTGAGTGGGTGGGGGTGCATTCTGATGGTGTGAAGCTAATTTCTGGCATTGAAGAACTTGGCTTCCTGATGGAAGTAAGGAGTGACTGTGACATATGCAAGAGCTGTCTCTTGATCACAGGTGTCCAACTTGCCTCCACTGATGAACTGAGATGGATTGTCCCAAGAAATATACAGTATATAAGATATGATATAAGTACAACCTACAACCCCTGTAGAACATATGTTGCTACTTACTATTAAAGCTGTGGATTGTTTCTTAAAAATCAGTTCTCCAATCACTAACTGTTCACTGCACTGTCAAACAATGTGGTGACACTTGTTTCATATAGACTTTCACAAACATTTTTGTTCTGTAATTTATGAATGCTGCATTATCTTGAACTTAATTTGTTCATCATCCACTTCTAGAAACCAGATGTAACAGCAATGCGGACCGTTGTACTCCGAGGCCTCCCAGTTCTACTTGGTGATGACCCCAGTAACTTCTACAACACTTGCTTTGTAGTGTTTGTTTGTTTGCTAGTTCATCTTAAAAGAGCACACACAGTTCTGGGGAAATTTACTTCGTATTTACCAGTATCTCACTGAGAGTGAGGTAAAAAATGTAATGCAGATTAAAGCTGCAAGCGGCAATGATCAGGCCCTCGCGTCCCGCCCTGCATTCGGATTAGAATAGTGTCCTTCGCCCCTTTAGTGGGCTCGGGCCCTAAATATATCCATGATTTCAGTACAAACATTGGCATGGGCTGCAGATTGGTGTATGCCAACAGGTTGAAGTTACCAGCCTAGCTCCTGTGAAGTGAGAGAAATACACCGTTCATCTCCAAAACTGAGTTATTTAAGTACAAGAGCCTGTCCATATATTTTTAGTGGTTTCTGCTTTATTTTGAGTGATGCAGTGGAGAGAGACAGGAAATCCAGGGGAAGAGAGAGGGGATGACATACAGCAAATGGCCCAGGTTGGATTCAAACCCGGGATTGCTGCGTTAAGGACACAGCTTTAATATGATACATGCTCTACCAGGTGAGCTACCAGGGTGCTCCCGACCTTGCATAATTGACTTAAGATTAAGAAAGGGAAAAAAAAGTAAGTTTTAAATGCAGATGCATTTGGTTTGTCTGGTAGTTCACCTGGTAGAGACGTATCACATATCAAGGCTGAGTCCAAACTACAGCAACTGGGGTTGGATTTGGACGGAGCGCTTTGGTGCATGTCACCTCCTCTCTCTCCTGCCTTTTCTGTCTCTTTACTGTCACAATCAAATGAAGCAGAAATGCCTCAAAAAATCTTGATAAAGATCTGATATAGATTTGATGTAAGGCAGGGGTCAGCAACCTTTTGGATGTCCTGTGCCACAATTTATAACATTTCCCTGTCTTAATGTTTGGTTTCATTACAGGATTGTGACACTGATGAGAACTGGGCACAAGTATCTGTCGGGGTGCTGACTATTGTCCATGAAGATGTGCAACTTTCTCCAAATCAGCTCCACCTTGACCCAGCATCTACTGCCATCATTGTTGAGGGAGGTATTGTAATGGCTGATCTCCAGAACCTACCTGAGGCACTTTGCCTCTTGTTTGGGCTGTCATATGCCCTACATTTGGACTACCCTAAAGCCATGAAAAACACTTTCGGCTTCATTCAGAGAGTGATGCTTGGCTTGGGAGAGAACAAACTCTCACCAAAACTGCAAAGCCTTAAAAATCTCCTGTTGAGTTAAAATGCAAATAACTGTATGAGTGGTGACATTTGGCACATCTCACTGGATTCAGTTGCTTTTTCTTGTTCAGTAAATTAACACTTTTCTCAAATCGTCGGCCCATGGGTTCATCAAGAAGTTACATCTAGAGGCGGTAGATGTATGTATATTCATTCGCACATGTGAGATCCATTAGCCAGTCATTGCTCTTTGATATTGTCGTGCTCATTGTATGAATACACATTGCACTTGTCAGCATGTTGTTGTTTTTTTTACCAAGGTTCGTCTTTAAGCTGTGTTTTATTGTTATTACAGTTTTAATGATGTGTTTTCAGGATTATATGTCAAACTAAAGTTCAGGGTTGGATTTTTTTTCTCCAGATCTATACTTTTATTTTTATGAGCTGGCAAGTATTACTGGCACATTATTGTACAAACACAGATTTTGGTGGGCATATGTAGGTCCAGCAGATTCCATTGCACATTGTGCAGAAAGTTGCCAAAGAAGTTTGGTAGAAAATATGGTGTTTCAGAATGTTATCGTGAAGAAAAAGGTATTGTTTTGCTGTACAATATAAACATGCACATGTCAATTGGATTACCAAATGGGCTGTTGTACAAAATGTTTTTTTATTAATCCAAAAAAAGAGCATTGTGTATTTTTAGAAAGTAAGTTACCCACATCTGTGCCACCCTTCACTTGTTGGCGTGTTGATATAAAAGAAAAATAAAAAAAATGGATGTAATTGAACTTTCAACTGTTATTTCTTTGAATCATTATGTTGAAATGTAAATCTGTCAATCAGATTATTGTAGGAGATTGGAAACAGTTTTTCATTCATATATAGATATTTCAAGCACTTAGGCTACTGAAGTAACACTTACTAGCTTTTTTCAAGGCAATCGATTTGCATGGTTTTAGCAAGTAAGTGAGATTTCTGTTCAAGTAAATATAAATTAGAAATGCTAAGTTGCAGGGAATTTCACATAAGTTAGCTGAACTTAGATAAGTATGTTGTAATGACTACACACAAAGTCAATTTCACATGCAATGATTTAGTAGATTAAAATTGTAATTTTGAGTAGTCTTTACTAAGTCGAGAGTACATCTAAAGTAAGTTATCAAGTACACACTACTTGTTTGTTTTAGTTGCTTAAACTCATGTCTAAGTGTACTCTACTAAAGAAGCACTAGTTAGTACAACTTAAAATACCCATTTCTCTTTACATATCTTTTTGAGTGCAATCGGTTTGCATGCTTTTTTAAAGTAATGATAACTAATTAGATTTTACAGTGGCAGGTTCTATTCTGCATGTGTTGCATACAAGCGTGTGGCCTGAACTACTTGTGTGCTGAGAGAATAGTGTGAGCAAAAGGTAAAGGAGGAGGTAGGGAAAGTGGGCAGCAACAGGAAGCCCAAATTAAACTGAACACGCATTGAATGTCAATCACAAACCATAAGAAGTATGTATACTGGATGAGGACCAGATTGTCCCACCCAAGTCACTACTGAACCGAATTCCAACTTCCATCTTGACTTTCAAATTAGAAATTCTTAAGTTCCTTTGAAGTTCCTTTGAAGCTTTAATTATTTTAATTCCTTTATTAATGCCGCAATGGCAAACTTTTCATGGAAGCTGCGTCTCATGAGGTGTCAACAGAACCAAGCCAGGAATCGAACCTGGGTCGCACCGGTGAGAGCACCGTGACGACTGGACCACCACCAGGTTTTATTGTTGTTTTTTTTTTTTTTTTTTTTTTTTTTCTTTTTTTTTTACAATAGTAAAAGGCAAACCGAAGAACAGGTGTCAGTCTGTTACTGATCTGACACTTTTTTTTACTATTTTTTACTATTTTTTATATATATTAGGGTTTTTTTTTTTCATTGTAATGTTATTACATTGATGGCTAACCGGAGCACCCGGGGTAAACCACTGATTTTTGTTTTTGTTTTTTTTATACCAACTCCTCTCACCCTGTGAGGCACCAGTGCTAATCACTAGTGCAAGATGGTCCAGATCATGAGTATTACGACTTCTTCAGGACTGGAATGACAGGCGCGTAAAAGATGGGCGCGAGAAGGGAATATGATGGCCCGACAGAGGTAGTCTCATGTCTGTTCAGTGGCGGGAGCTTAACTGCACGGAGGCCTGTGACCTCATCCTTTGCAGCAAGGGTATTTTTAGCTGCTTCAGGGATGGGTGGGAGGAGAGTGGCCTTTGGTGGCAACTTAGAACTGAGATGCAGCTTCTCTTTAGCGTTTCTGAGTTCACGCAGTTCGTACTCCCTGACTTTGTTTTCTTCTGCAGCAAGCTTCTCAAGAGCCCTCAATTCAGCATCACGTTTCTCCTTTTTCTGACGCTTAAGGTTAGCACGCTTTTCAGCTGCAGCGGAGGCATTGGCCAAATCCACAATCTTTCGGGCGTCTCTGGCCTTCTCAGCCTTGAGTCGGTCACTTTCTAGATCTCGTCTGTCAGCCTCTATTGTAGCATTACGCCAGGAGACATTTCTGAGGTGCTCTGCCCTTTTGTTTTCCCGCTTTTTCTCAGCCATAGTCTTATTGTAGTCATGACATGACCGATAGAATGCTGCTTTCTCCTCCTTCTCCTTCTCCGCCTTTGCGAGTGCAGCCTCTCGCAGGGCCTCATCACTGAGACGTTTCTGCTCGTCTCTCAGAGCCATAGCAGCATCGTGCTGCTTCTTTAACAGAGCCATGTTCTCCACGGCAGCCTCCTTTGGAATCTGCTTCTTCCTGAAGGCCTCTGTTTTTGCAGCCTCTGCTTCCAGATACCTTTCTTCTAATTCAAGGTGCTGGAGTCTGGCTTTTTCTTCTTCAGCCTTTATGGTCTGTCTCTTCCTGTCTTTGAAGAGCTTTCTTCTGGAGAGGTCCTCCAGTTGATCCTTGAAGAGGTCCTTCTTCGCCTTAGCCGCCTCCTCTTCCTGACGTTTAAGGTCCAGGACATACAGTTCGTGAATGTCCTGGCGTACTTTCGTCTCTCGGAGGGCCTCCCGTCTCTCTCCCTCTTTCCGCAGTTTCTTCTGTGTCATTAGCCATCTGTTGTAGTCTTCCACAGCCTTGGCACGACGTCTTCTCAGAAGAAGCTCCTCTCGATCCTTTATCAGAGCTTCTTCATGCAGAGACTCCCTCTTCAGGTGGGCGGCATGCTCGTTGAGCTTATCAGTTTCTCGCCTTTTTCTCCTCAGGTGAAGAAGTGCATTGTTCTCTATTTCACATTCTATACTGGCGAGGCGGCGTTTAGCACTTGGGCTCATGGCATCGTGCAGGTGCTCATCATTGTCCATGACCTTGATGGCTTTGTCCTCTGCTCCAGATTTTGGATGCAGAGGATATCCGTGAACGTTTGCCTTTCTAATGTCCATTTCCGTTTTTGGAATTATGCACGGTGTACCTTGGCGTTGTGTTGACTATTGTAGCTCGATTTGGTATCTTCAAATGTCTTGCCTGTGTGCACACGTACACGCGTTGAGATTTGTAAGACCAAGAATGCTTGTCCCAAAATTGGATCATATTTATAACCTAACATCAAAGCACATCTTAACTGCCTTTGATCTTGCGTGCTTTGGTTTTTTTTTTTTTTTGTCGTCATGACGTCGATGACGTCATCGCACCTACCTCTGTGTGAAAATGGCTGTCAGCACAGTAACGGCGGAGGAGCTGGTAAAAAAAAAAACGGTGCTACTTCCGTGATTTGGACGTAGGTAGAAGGTAACACGAGCAATTTATTCTCCCATTTGAATTCAAAACATGTGCTCCAGTATGCAGAGAGCCAGAGGCTGCGCTCGGCTCAAACACCGGCTCAGTCTACAAACACGGGAGGGGAAAAAAAAAAAAAAAGTTTCCCCCGCTACCCAACAACAGACTTCTGTTGCGCAAGCCGTTCAGTGTTGCAGCTTGTGATTTTAATTTGAAAGATGCTGCTTTTTGTTTTTGTTGTTTTTTTACTCAAAAGATGCTGAGTGTACTGTAAGCGTTTCTCTCTTTAAAATATATTGTTCAGTCAGCCAGTGACACTTTTGCACAACAGACAAAACAAAAGTCAGTTTTGTGTACTTGAAGTAGTGTTGTTGAGAATTGTATTCTTGTGCTCTTTAAGATGTGGAAAATTTGTTTGGTAACTTTTGCACTACTTTGGATTAGGGGGGTAAAAAAAACCTGTTGTTGGCAACCAAAGTTCAGTGTTTGTGTTTGCAGCTTGATTTTAATTTGAAATATTAAACCAAAGTCAGTGACACTTTTTGCACAAGAGAACAAAAGCCTGTTCTGTGTACTTGAAGTAGTTATTACAATATCTATTTATTTTTGTGTTCTTTAAGATGTGGAAGTTTTAATATTTGGCAACTTTTGTATTATTTTGGATTAAAGAACCTTTTCACTGTTTTTGCCATTTGCCTTAAAGAAAACCTCTCTTACTTGAAGTACTGCTTACAATAGCCACTTTATTTTTGTAAGAATGTTTGTACTTCTGAGGCACTATCCTTACGTCTGATGTTCTTCTGCACAATAAATGCTCAAAAAATTACATATATATATTGCTTTTGTTGTTGTTGTTTTAAAATCAATTTAGCTTTGCTAAGGGACTAAAAACCCATTCAGAAACACTTCCATTATAAGTTTTACATTTATATTTTATATATTTGATGTATTTATGCTGCGATATATACCGTTACCGTGAAGGGATTCAATTAATACCGTGATATGAATTTTGGTGAGACTAGGTGAGTGAGAACATTCACAATGGGCATGAGAAACAAAAAACACTATGCAAGATAAAGAAACTGGGTCACCTTACTCTGTCCCTGTTATTATCCGTTAACAGGCAAGGAGTGGATAGGTAACCTTCTCTGAAACACTGTGTACGCAAGCACACACAGGACGACACAGTCTGACAGCATTAGAGGACAGATTGAGGCATGTTGGTGAGGTGATGCCACCTCTGTGACCCTCCCACTTAACAAGCACTGTACTTCAAGCTCTGTTACTCTCAAAAACAAGCACCCACAGATAACCTATACACATACACAGCATCAAATCATGTGTGTACGCAGCCTACTATTTCACTGTCTTTGGCAGTGAGGGAGAGACACTATGTCTCTCCCCCCCTTTTCTCACACACGGAAATAAAAAGTACCAGTCTCTGGGAACCTGATGATAAAGGAGATGTGGGTGAGAAAGGGGTGCATGAGAGAGAGAGAGAGAAAGGAATGTTTCAGGATGCCACTGCCAAGTCCCTACAGTACCCTTGCATGCAGCCCCATCTCTCTCACACACAAACACATTGTTCAGGTTGGGGGTTTGTTTTTTGCACATGTGAATGGATCCCATGAGTTTAGCATGCTGTCATGAAAATAGCACTAATGGGAGTCTGAAACGGTGATGTTCACTTTAGTTTTACCACGGGAACAACATGTCAGTACAAGATTATTTGATCAGAAGAGCAGGATTTCAGCTGGACCTCTGTGCTTGTCAGAGGATACCTTCCTGCTGACAAGCAGAGACCAGAACCATGCCCAGGGTTCATGTAAAATCTATAAAATCCAAATGTATTTTACTCTTTCATGATCAGTATCATACTCACATTTTTAGTGCTAATGACAAGTGGGAGAGAGGGAACATCACAAAAAAAAAAACTGAAGACGAAACCTCAGAGATACGACTGTATATGTGATCTGACACAAACAGAGAGAACACACACACATGCAGGAGAAATGTGACAACGATTACAGAGCAAATCATTACACTTTATGTTGACAGTGACAGAACACACAACAATATGATATGATTAGTTGTTGTTCTTTTCATTGTAATGTTATTACATCGATGACTAACCGGAGCACCTGGAGTAAACCGTCCCAGCTCCTCACAGACAGGTCTGGCCTGAACCTGAACCTGACTGTGAGGCACCACTGTTAATCACTTAGTCATCATGGTGTCCTGAAAGCTGACAGCTAAGTGAGGGGGCAGGATGGTCCAGATCATGAGTATTAGGACCTCTGCTTGACTGGAAAGATGGACGGGAGACGGGAATATGATGGTCCTGCAGAGATAACGTGATGTCTAGTCGGTGGGTGGAACCTGTCTGCAGATAGGCCTCTGACCCCAAACCAATTCTGGTTTGTAGGAGAATTATTGCTACTGCATCAGAGTCCTGTTTAGAAGTTGAGAGATTTCTACCAATTTTAAAAACATATTAGCAATCACAAGACAGTATTTCTTTCCCTTCACATGGTGTTAACTCAATGAAATCCATTTGTAGGTGTAATGTGTAAAGTAATGGTAGGTTACTACTGTAGGTAGTAAGCTAATTATCTAGACCTGCTAATAAGATTTGCAGCCTATCTTAACATTAACAACTCAAATTTTAATTCACTCCTAACACTTCTGCTCTCATGTTTTTGTTTTTTGAAAAAGTGATCAAATGATGCCAGTGTTTGTTGACTTCTGTACACATCACTACTTCTGACATGATCCTCAGCATGTGTCAACTCAGCAAAGTAAGGAAATAAATACTTGGTCAAGCATGTTTTGTGATCTGGACCATACCAAACACTGTTAGTGATCTAACAACCAGATTTCTTCAACTACAGGCTTGACACTGCAAATCAAAACATCAGCTGTACAAATGAAAGCTTTATCATGCGAATGGGTGTTACATTATATTTTGCTGCCGACCATGCTGCTGGATCTGCTCTCACACTGTCCTGTGAAGTGGAGTCTTTTTTTAGATGTGTGTGCCTCATATTTGATCACAGCTATCGGCAGAGGAAGGAGGATAGCTGTCAACAAGTCATCGGATTACCAGCTGATGTTAAAAAGTTCCTGTATTTACAAATTGTGCCCAAATCATATAATAATAATAATAATAATAATAATACACCATGAGCATATTTAGAATCAGTGTAGATGTTGAGTTTAGCCCTTTACCAGGTTACATGCTTCTGTTAAAGCAATTAACTGCAGAAATCATTGAAACGTATGGAAAATAAAGTTTCCTATCCAATAAATCAGGTTTAAATAGAGAAGCTCTTTCATTTATATTTGCTAATATTACTGGCAAACTATATAATTTTCCAGGAAACATCCAAAGAAATTACTAGACATTATTAAGAAACCTGTAAAATGTTGCATATAATCCAAATTATGTAAATTAGCCCTGCTCATAGAACAGTCCACCAGCTATCCTTTCCATATTTGGCTCAGCAGAAATTTGCTTCTCATGCATAGTAATATAGTGGAGTGTGTTGTTATCTTATTCATCCAGGTAATACAATGCCAAGTCAGAATATATTATGAAGTTCAGCTTCACAAAAGCTAGATTATTTCATGTCGTCTTGGCATAGGAGGGAACCTTCTTTGCCTCCTCTTGGAGAAGAGACAACGCAGCACCAGTAGTGAAACGACTGGCTGCGAGGCTTGTATCTCATCACAGGGATCCAGAAATCTTAGCAGCGTTCTTGATCAGTCTGTGCTGACGACAAACGGGACAAATCTGACTGTCGGTGATAATCAGCGCTGCATAATGTGCTGCACTGCTTGTGGCTTTGTTTTCTGTGTCTGAATAACAGCTTCCATCTAGACAGGGCTGTTAGCCCTCAGTGCTAATAAAGTAATAGATATCTCTTAGAGAAAGCACACACACATACACACACACACTTTCCCACCAGCTCAGGTTGTTATCAGGATGTTACACATACAATGAGGTTCAAAAACACTTTATTGTGCCGCAAACAGTAAAATGTGAAACACAATATAAACATGTTCACAAAGCCATAAAATTATTATTGTATTTGGAAGCAAAATGAACAAGGAGGAAAGAATTTAAAAATCACGTTTGAAAGCACCTACAAAGACAGAGACTGAAATCTGAAGCCAACACTGAAACCCTCGTGGCCTCTCAGTGACTGCAGCCAGCGCAGATTGTACTTCTATTGCAAGCAGTGGGAGTGAATCAGAAAAGACACAAGCTCAGAAAAAAAACATAATACATTAAAAAAAAAAAAAAAAAAAAAAAAAATGTCACTTTATGATTGCCTTAGTCAAAGACAGGAAAGGATTAAGTTAATTAAAACAGGCTTAATGTAACAATTTAAAACAAATCAAGAGGGCTTATAAAGACACAGTTTTTTTAACGTGGGACCTTCTTTTACCTTTGAAACAAAACCCCATATCAAAAGCGATGTTTTGCCCACTTTTTCGTCAAAACTGCCTTTACTTCTTTGAGGTCTTCTCCAACACCCAGTCAATGACCTACAGTAACAGAAAGGAACTGTTAGCAGGTTCAGGCTGAGGAGAATTGAATTGTGAGAAGCATTGACGTCCAGTGGCGTTACCTGTTTGACGTTGCTGCTGGCTGCCTTCTTCATCTCGTCATGAAGACCCCGAGATGTCTTCAGATCCTGGAATGAAGCAACAGAAGGGGAAGATCACTCACACTGACAGTAGGGTTTGCTCATGTGGGCCTTACATCACACGAACCAAACATTTTAGAGTACAGAAGAAAAGTACCTGTGGTCAATCAGAAAATTAAACCTTACAAGAACTCAGTGGTGGGAAGCAACCAAGTACATTCACTCAAGTACTGTACTTAACTATAATACTGAGATACTTGCACTTTACTTGGGTATTTTCACCTTTATCCTTCTTCCTCATCTATTTTTTTAATTAACTTCTGAGATTTTTCTCGCTGTTGACCAGCAAGCAAACAGCATTTGAGACAGCATTTTGGTAAATTTAATACTTCAAAATTTGATAATACACACTTAAGTAACATTTACTTGTAACAGAGAACTTTTATATTGTTGTGTTGTTAAAGAATCTGAATACCTCTGCTGGCAAATGAGGCTATTTTTCCTCATTGTTTACAGTCTAAAAAAAAATCCACCTGATTAAAATTTACAAGGTGGCACAAGAGAAAATAGATGAAAATGGGGGGTTTGGCAGAAACAGCAAAACAGACAAATGGCGTCTTCAAACTGTTCCTGTTATCGTACTAATTTGTTGTGAAGATCTATGACAAAACATGACATATGGTCGGAAATTGCAGTACAAGTCCTGGATTCATAGAAGAACACAAATAAAAACAGGGAGTACAGCACTGACTGTGTGTAGGCAGTAAAAAACCCAACCTTGAGATAGACTTTGGAGATATCAAACAGTCTTTTGCTGCAGGCCTCAAAGCACTCATGCTCGCCAGTGATCCCATGCTGTTTGAGTGTTTTAGCCACTACGTCCAGCAGCATCTGAGGAGACAAAAGACACACAGTTTCATATTAGCAGAAAGCATACAGTCAAATAATTAAATGTAGCTGTGTTTATTCCCTCACCACCTGATGTTAGTTCAGTCCAGAGAAACTAATTTTAGCATAGCCTCCGTTTTTAAGGAAGGGAAGTCTTGACTTTGGGGGACGTCGTTGCACAGAATTGCAGGCTTTACATCCACAGTGTGAACTTGCACTTATAAACACACAAATATTTCTCTGCTAGCATCGACAGGGGAAAGACATTCCTGAAATAAATAGATCTGCCTTTAATCTTGTCACAGCAACTGTTCTGAGGAAACACCATAAATTATTGTGAGGAATCATCTGTGCCACTCAGTCTCATGAGGAGCAGAAAGGCAGCTTTTAATCTCTGTCCCGAATAAACTGCTATCATTATTTCTGAATAGGACCAACTGTTCTTTCCTACACTTGGGTTTGGATGATAAGCCTGTTTGCATAGTAATCACAAATCAGAACGAGTCAAGGTCGGGATGCAGATTGTGAGCTGTACGTGGGGCAGAGGAAATGGTGTGCCAGTGTGTGTGTGTGTGTGTGTGTGTGTACGCTCGTGCATGTATCCATGTATGTGTTTCTGTCATTGCGCACACTGTACTGTAAATGAGAGTGAAAAGAGCGTGTGTGTGTCTGTGGAGGCAGGCAGCAGGTGACCTGATAATGGTATAGTTGTTAAAGTGCTTCTGCCAGGACATTATAATGCAGCCCGCACATTCACAGTGATCACATGCAAAACATAAACCATTTATCTTTGCTGGAGCTGTTGCACAACTCTGTGTCTGACTGCCACTGTGTGTGTGTAAAGTATGTGGTGAGTGGGGTAATTAAATATTCAGTCACTGGCAGCCTTTAGAGGAAAAAGGAAAAGATTTATTTTTTAATCAATTGCCAAACAGGCGAATATTACAGTAAAGCTATTTTTGTGGCTCCAGCCAGTTTTACTATATTCTGTGGTGAAACGTAATGATGGTAGCAACCCAGTCAGCTATTTCTATGGCTGTCACTACCCTTTTGTTTTTTTTGTTTTTTTCAGATGACACCATGAACACAACACAGTGCTCCTGCCTTCATTAGCAGTTTTACTTTGTTAGTCACAAAGGTTTGACTTTTGATATATTAAAAAGAGATAGAGAGTAACGACAACAAGCCAACAAACCAG
Organism: Centropyge bicolor; assembly: GCA_037975185.1. Lineage (NCBI taxonomy): Eukaryota > Metazoa > Chordata > Actinopteri > Pomacanthidae > Centropyge > Centropyge bicolor. Next base: position 2,139,094 of record JBBMOC010000038.1, on the reverse strand, counting down.
GCCCCATTTCTGAGGAGGGTGGCGTCTGCGAGAACTAAGCTGCAAATCAGACAAATTAATCTTCATTTTCTGATTTCACCGTGGTTACGCTCTAAAGCACAAATAACCACTCCCAGAGCCCTCAGGAAGGTGCCGCATTTCCATATAATGTGTGAATGTTGCCATGAATTGGACGTGAACTTCATCCTGTCTGCTGTCACCTCTATGCTCTGCAGCTCTTTACAAATCAATGTAACAGAGACACAGAGACAGACATATAACCTGGTCACTAGGTTTTTATAGAATCCCACTCTGCACACCCTTGCTCCAGCTCCTATTGGATGTGGGGCTACACACCCACTGCCCAAAGGTGGAAACATCTCAAACACAGCAAAATGAGAAAATACAGACAGAGGGCAAGATCTCTGTGGATAAATACACCACCACACACTTTGAGTGGGTCATAAGAGACATTGTGTTTTCAAAGAACCCTCTATAGTGCACCTTGAGCATGCATTATATATGACTGACAAAGAGGAAACTTGCTACCTCAAGGACAGAACTTTAACGTTCTTCCTCACATTGCTGATGCTGTTTAAAGTGTATCTAATGTCAAACGGATTGGCAATATATGATATGATACAGTGCAAAGTTTTTTAGGTTTGAAATCTTAATCAAACATGCAGAATTCTGGCCACAAAAATCACTGCATTAAAAACTGGATACCTGCAAGTGACCAATCATAACCAATGGTCAAAGCCAGCAAAATAATAAAAAGTTGCAATAAATCATAGTTTCCCTTTAGGAATACTTAGCTCAGATTTTGAAATAGTATTTTTCTTTGCACTGAAGTTTTAACATCAATCATCAACTAGTTGGTACAAGAAATGCCCTCATTGTCTGTGTCTGCTGCCAATGTGCCTCCGAGCAAGAACTTGAACCCGTTAAACTTTAACCCTGTTATATAAAAGGAAAACTTAGTTAATGCATCAACCTAAAATCTTGCAAAATTTATTTCTCCACAAGAAGTATTGTCCATTCTTCCTGTGAAAATCTGTGTGAATGGGAGCGTACTACAAATGCTCACAAGTAAGATTGATATTTTATAAGGTAACAGTTATATTATTTTATTTTTATTTGTTCCCATTTTTAATGTATGACAGTGTTTACAAAAAGGAATATTAGTGTATGTTAGATGATAAGAATTAAAAAAAGGTTTTATCCCTTTCAAAATACGACACACACATATATAAAAACTCACTCTATTGTGTTTCTGGGAGCGTGACTCTTTGCCAGTTTTGTCCTCTGTTTGTCCATGATGTGTCTTCTGCTGTTGAGGTTTAGGTTTGTCAGCAGAAGGAAGTGTCACCAAACCTGGGTAGGAACATCAGGAAAATGATATAAGGCATTATCATCATGGCAGTACAAGTCCTTAGCATATGTAAGTCTGAGAGTCACAAGAACAGCAAATGACAGACGAAAATAATCAGAATAACATCAATATAAATAAGCACCATAATCAAACTCAATCGTGCTCTTAGGATCTCCTGTAAAGGGTCAGTCAAAATCCATTTGTAAAGTCTTAATTATTTTAACAGGTCTTTGTTTTCACCCCCTAAATGTGAAGGGCCTACTAGTGAAATTGGAATTAGTTAAAAATATTGACAAATCCATGGTAAAATAAGGATCTATGTAAAGTATGCTGCTCCACAATGATGGGAAATACGGACTGAAAATAGATGACGTACAAATCCTCTCATGTCAGAGAGGAGTGATAATTGGATAGCTTTGATGCTATAATCACATTTCAGAAGACGTTTTAGGCTTCTAAATTTATTTCATAAATAATCTGTGAAAATATACCATAAAAAAGAGATTATTATTATATATGATGATGTAAATGTGTTGACGGATAAATGTTGTTGATAAATTCAATTTTCTTGCCCCACACTCTGCCATGAACACGGAGGAAGCTATTTGACAACAGGACCATAGATATATTCTGTCTTACTTTTCATTCTGCATCATTCTGTGTTGTCACTACTTATACAGTATGTGTTGTCCAGATGCTGATTTGGCACAGTGTTATTGTTGTACCTGAGGATGTTCGTCTTGTTGAAGAGCAAGACGGACTGTTGGAGGAGGAGGTGGATTGGGATCTGCTGGACTGCTGTCGTAGAGACCTAAGGGCAGGGTGTGTCCCACTGCTGCCACTGCTCTGGGAACAGAGGGAGTCACTGCTCTCTGACTTCACCAGCCTGGATCATTCAGACATAAACATGGTCAACATTACCAACACTGACGCAATGGTACAACCCCAAGATTCACCCAGCCACTCGCCCATCAGTGCCTACATCCATTCATACACATACACCTGCTCCATACCTCTTGCGGGGATAACCTCCGATAACGTCCGTGTCCCACGATCTGCGCTTGAGCCGTGCTACGTCGGCATTCTGCAGAGTTTCACCGTCAGGCACACTTCCTGGTTCTGACATCACAGCAGGGGAGGGGGCGGGGCTGAGGGCGAAGGGGAGGGCACAGGGCTCCTTGGAGCAGGTGGTCTGGGTCTCGTACCGAATCAGACGGGACTGGAGTTTTACAAAGGCCTGGTCCCGGTCCAAGGACCGCTGGTTGTCCAAGCAGAACCTAGATGAACAAATAAAACTCATTAAAAATTTAACAGTAATTAATAAAGAATCAATGAAGACCAATGTGGCTGGTTATTGTCTGAGCTTCTACTGATCACAATAAATTTTTCATCATCACCTGCAGTGTATAATAGCAGTAACTGCAGCTGAATATTCTATGTAGAGTTTATAGAAACTTACTCTATGCCATGGTAATGAGATGCTGAGGCTTTGTTGAAGGGCATCTGGCTGACTCTGCCGGGAGAGAGGTCTGGTGACAACTGAAACACATTATTACTGAACAGAAAGAGAGAGAGAGAGTGGGGGAGAAGAAACAAATAAAGAGTTTGTCAGAGAAAATTAATTGGTCTCTTTAAACCACAAACATAAAATTCACTAATTAAAACATGCACAGTTTGGCCTGACAGCATTATTAGCTCTAACTGATGACTGCTCTGCTCCAGAACAATATTTTTTTCAACACGACTCGATATATTTTCTAGAAAGACTGTGAAGCTCACTGCAGCAGACTAATGATCATAATTAAATCCTCATTATGGTCTCATTACCTGTTTGTCATTCAGAACCATCCTACAACAACACAGATAATGTTGAACTGCTACTTGGCATGGAGCCAGAAAAGATGACTGAACCTACCCTCTATTGATAGACAGTGGTTGTAGCTCAGCAGTAGGCAGGCCATCAGATGTGAAGTGTTTTAGAAGTTCTTTGGCGTCCAGTAAAGCTGAAGAGGCCTTCTGACTGTCTTTAGGACCTAGCAGACTGTCACTGGAGCCTGGACCTAACAGACCAAATCTAAGACACGCAAAATGCACTGTAGATCAAACACAGTAGATTAAGAACACAGAGTTGTCATGTGTCTATTTAAATCTCCTTTACCTCCTCTTCTGTCGTCTCCTCTGAAGGTTCTCTATGTTGTGCAGGACGCTCCTCTCAGGCCAGTGAGAATGCAGGTGGGAAACAGTCTGAAAACCTATAATGACAAACAAGGCTTAACTGGTCAGAGTTGTTGTTCCCACTGATTGATTTGGAAATTTCAGGCAAGAACCAGCATCTCCCAATGTGGGTTTCACAGGAAGCATTTTTCTTTGTCTGTAATGACTGTAAATATTACCAGTCGTTGAAAAACTGATTGTTTCCTTCATCTCCAAAAGGCTGAAGAACAGGTTGACTTCCATTAAAACTGCACTGCAGTCACCAGCTGCTTCACACCAGGAAGCAACTTCAGACTCAAATGTACACTGGGCTTTTAAGTCTAAATAGAAAAATATTTGTAGTTGCGTATATAAGGCCTTAGTTGTCTGATATGAACATACCCAAAAATACCAAGTAACTGCTCAGCTTTTATACTGTTTGACACGGCTTGACCCATAAGTTGGAGCTCACAGGGGTTTTAAACTGCACAACATGTAAAAGGTAAATACTGGACTTTTTACTCTACATTTTTCTGACAGCTTTAGTTACTTTTCAGATCGCAATTTTTCATGTGCATACATATGATGATTCTATTGATTGATACACTCAGTAAATTGCTGATAATACTTACTTTTACTTATGTAATGCTTGAGTGCAAGACTTTTACTTGTAGTGTTACTTGTAGAGTATTTTCACAGTGTGGTATCAGTACTTTTATGTAAGTGAAGGACCTGAACACTTCTTCCTCCACTAATGGTTTCCCAGCCTTATCTGTACTTTCACGAGAGCCAGGTCAACACACTGAGCTCTTGGCAGACAGAAAACTGAACAGACAAAATCTCAGCATCCAAAATCTCATCACTCCGCACTTTGTGTGTGTTTGGACAGGGAGACTGTATGTTATCTCAAGGAGGACAAAAATGTGATGAAACTGTGTACAGCAGGTTCACTGCAGAGATGCACAGCTATGGCCTGAGGTGCTTAAGTGTGTTACTGTATATGAAGAGACTGAAGCTCTCCGCCAGCGGTTTAACAGCCCACACAAAGTCATTCACACCTTCAGGCGATGCATACACAAATGAAAAAGCCATTCTTAATGGATGGCAGGAGCTGTTTATTGCTGTAAACAACTTTCCCGTCTCCAGAGCAGACGGTGGGCAAGGACTACGGAAAAACCCTGATGATGATGTATGTTTCTACAAGTTTACGCCTGTCATCAATTCTGACTGGGTCACCTCTTGCAAAATTCAAGTCTATGCTTTATGTGAGGTCCTCAGCTAAGTGCGTGTAAATGAGACGGAATATGAAAATGGGAGGAAAGACACATAGGCAAAGTCATTATGTGGACTGTGTGAGACAAACAAGTGCGACTTTTGCTGGTAAAGGTGTTGGTTTGTTCCTGTCTATTCCAATACAATAACACTATAATTAACCAATAAACATTAAGATGTTATGCAGAAACTCCAAAAATAATTGGCACTTAATGTCACAGCGTTTATGACATGAAAACTACTTGACATGCAGGTCTATTAGCCCCACAGCTACATTTTTAAAACCAGCACCACCCTCGCTGTGCACATTCAGCTCTGGCTGCAGGCTGGGACTCGTTTTATTGCTTATTTCTTATTTGTGTATTATTAGCTGGCATTGTTTCCTAAAACTGTCATCCTGTGAATGCTGGTGAAGTGAATACTGATGCTCTGCTGTGTAACAACTCAAGGGCAAGTCAGAGTATGTGTTTTAGTAAATGGGTGAACAGACAGCAGTTTCCTTCAAGGCATTTTAGAACACAAGTACTGCGAGATGTGTGTTGTTTTGTTTACTGCATGTATATCTTTAAATCGACTGAAAGGCCAATTAACATTCGTAAATCCTACAATTTGAGTACCCAGTATCATACAGTCAGGGCTGCTTTTAATCTAATGCCGGGGGGGTCTGTCAAAATGGCAACAAAATCCACCATCGCTGGCAGCTACATCTTGATAAAATCCTATATGAACACATACACAATCCATTCAGCTGTTTTAATAGGGCCTATAGTTTGTATCTGGTTTCACTTGTTACAGAATCGCTCCAACTAGGTAACAAAAGTAACTCATTTGGGCTACTTAAGTACTCTGACAACTATTAATGAGAGAAACCATCTTGGAGTAATAAGTGAGCGCTCCCAAGTTGGAATAATTTTCCAGTTCTTCGCACCATGTCCAAATGGTGTGAATGTAGCATTTTCCAAACCCACATTAGATGAATGGAGTTTTACTGTAGACGTTTTTGAAAGGTGACACATCCAATAATAACTTTAGAACAAGTGCCAACAGAGAAAGAAATAGAACAATTAAAGTAACAGGATGATGTAGGAAAAGGAAAAAGACCAACCCACTGTGTGTGTATCGACTGTCGCTTCAAGAACATGTGAAAATACTGTTTAGCTTGTTTTTGGTCTCATTCTTACCCGAGGTCTTGGTGGCCGTGCTCTCCTGCTCGTCAGTCAGACAAGAAGCAGCAGAGGGCAGAGCGGCGTCAATCATCTTCAGATACTGCTCCCTGGCCAGACTCAGAATGACCTTCAGATCATTTACAGGTATCGAGGCTGAGGCTGATGTTTCTTCTTTCCGTCCTAGACACACAAAAACAGAAGCTGCTATTCATTTTGGCAACATCTCGGATTTAGTTTTTTGGCTCACTGGTAAACCCGTTAAACTTCTAAGCATCTGCCTTTATGTTACTTAAAGAGTGGGCTGTTGTTTCTCCTCCAAAACAGGAGTGTGTTCCTTTAATTAGTTTCATTTCAAAGCAGCACTGGATAATTACATGTTAGATTATATAACAGCTATAAATATGGCTGGGCAATTAACCAACCAAACCAGACACCCTGAACCTCTCATGGACCTAATGCAATTGGATTTTTTTTTTTCTAATTTAGCATTGGTATATTTGGCAAATTCATTTATTCATACAGGCTGGCATTTGAAGAATAATTATTGAATTGGTTTATCTTCTTACTGAGGTAAATGTGATAATTAACCATGATATGGTTTAAGTAGCAATTATGCAATATTAGTAATCAATAACCTAAACCTGAATATCCTTGTCACCTCTTGGAAAGGAGTGACTAAAAAGTGTTTCTCACTGGAGTAACATACACATGGGTATAGCAAGTTTAGAATTTCTCCACTACTCTAGACTACAGTGTTTCAGTTTCCCCCGTTTCCCAATTTCATGACTACAACAAACTGAAAAATCCTTTGTGTAGAAACAGGGGGAATCTCTTGAATCAATTTGTGGTGCTGGTTCCTGTCTGGTGAAGCCACAATGGGAGACTCAGGTTTTAAAGAAGTGATTGTATCTTTAATCTAACATCTTATGCAGGCTTAGCTTTTTCAATGGAACAGGAATTGCTCTCAAACTCTCTGGACATTTCGACGAGGTGCACAGGAGGCTGAAGACGAGCAAGTGAAATGATAAGAGGACATTTTTATATTGTTTGTTTGTTGAGCAAAAACAGGAAAGTCCATTCTTGTCCTAATAAATGTATCAGAGGACTAGGACTTCTAGGACTTTTACTTGAGTTGTAAAATTCACTAGAAAGTTTCACGACTGTTTTTAACATTTGTAAGCAGTCGCATACACACATACATTAGAAATGGTTGGGAGTTAGATATCCAGTGACATTCAAAGTGAGAAAATGATAAATGAAGTCCGTGGCACGCACATGCATCAGCTGGCATACTTATCAGACAGACTGATTACAGCCTCTAAGACAACAGACAGACCCATGATAGTGCACACACACACACACACACACACACACACTTCACACAATCAGAAAAACTTCCAAGAGTACTTCCAACTTTTGCAACTATAAGGACATGCCTTTTCTCGATTTAATGCCAAGTCAGAATGTACTGCGATGAATTTTATTAGGCCTGTGCTCTGTCAGGACTCTGATTCTGCTCACGGCCTTTTCAAAGAACAGCCCTATTGCTTTTCCTCAAGTCGGAGAAATTTTACTCCACTTCCTTTAATCTGGCTCCACTCCACTGGTGTTTCACTATCTTCGCCTGCCAAGGGGACATTATGTGTGTCTGTAAAATAATGATATTTCAACAGTCTGTCTGTGCAGTCTTTCTCTGCACTGAGGGCTGGACAGAGCTGAGAGTTCAAACTGACGACAGTTCAGGAAGCTCTGACTGGCCCCGACAGTTGATACGTCCCTTCTGTGAATTTGGCTTTGTCTCAGCTATGAATACATATCTTATATACTGACATTTGATCTCAGTTGATTTTAAATTCAAAACTGAGGACTCATGTCAAAATTAGATTTTCTAGTTTACAGAAATTATTTTGTAATTACTATAATGTTCCATTCCAATAATGTATTCAGTCCTAAATGTAAGAGCTGCAAATGAACCCTATTTTCATTATTGATTAATCTGCTAATTAATTTCTCAATTGATTGTTTTGGCTTTAAAATGTGAGAATTTTTTTTTTTTTAAACCCAAAATGATGAATTAAAACCTCTTCTTTCATCTGACCAACATTACAACACCCAAAGGTATTTAATTTATTCTAACATAAAATGAAGGACAGCAGCAAACCATCACATTTGAAAACCTGGAACCAGCAAATGTTTAAAATTTGGACTTACAAAAATCAATAAATTATCAGAAGAGTTGCCAGATGGTGATGATTTTTGTAGATTGACTGAACAGTTAATCTACTAATCCTTGCAGCTCTAATTACTTCATCAAATAAGATTAATTTCAGTATTTTTATATTTTCATATTTTTGAAGAGATGAGCCGTGAGGCACAATTTTATGATATGTTCTCCCATCGATGACACTGTAAATTATGCATTATGTGTTTTTGATCCTTAAACCAGAAAGACTCCAATTTAATATCAGGCCAGAGTGGTTGTGTCAGTTTGGGTAGCACGAAGATGATGAGATGGTGAAAAGGACTAATTAAAGACGGGCGTAAGCCAGCAGCAGTCTGAAGGGTCAGGAAAGGGTTAGCGGTCTGAGGAACACATCCTTCTCATCATGCAGATTAAAATGACTGCTGAACAGCGTGCAGGGTCAGCCAGGTTTATGTATGCATGTCTGTCGAAATACTTTTTGTTTTTGTATTGGTCAGACAGTATTCCAGAGGAGAAGACAGAGTTATTAGACAGGTAAAAATGTTATGTGTGTCTGCTGATGTGAAAAATCTGTTCCTATGAAACCTCTCTGTTCTGAGAGGTCGCCTCTTCATTCTGCTCGGGGGCATGACATTTTGATGACATATTCTTAGTGAGCTCAAGGTGCTCTTCTGAGGCCTTCCCTTGGTTATTATCATACATTAGCATGGAAGCAATTAATACAAGCACAATGGTAGCACAAAACCACAATAAAAATGGAGATGAAATCTGTTTGATGCAACAGTGTGCGATCATATTGTGCATCATGTCCAATGCCTACTTTTTGTTCCCAGAACTATGTTTATATATTGTGAGAAGTGTTTTCCATTAGAGGGGCTCTTTAAATGAAGTACTTACTGAGATATTCTTTGAGCACCAGAGTCTGGACCTGAGTGACCTTCCTCTCTCTCTTCAGCAGGAGCTCTCCTTGGAGACAGGGCAGAGTGCAGAGGATATTTCCTACAGCTCCTCCTGGTCAAAAAGAGCAAAGTAGTGAATGGAAAAAAAGAGGAAAAAAACATATAAACCTCAAATGTGTATTGTTTGTATTGTTTGGAGTGGAGCTTGTAGAACATTTTGGTATTTCTCTAGTGGGACCAGGGGCAGCAGGGAGTTAAAGTGGCACTCTAAATGATGACTGTACTTCACATATTTGACAGAAAACTGGCATTAAAAACTCTTCCATTAGACCCTCCCTGCCAAAAGATCATTTAGGATCTGCCACGCAAAATAATGATTTTTTCCCCCTAACTTTTCACTCATCTTTGCTTGTTATTTTTAAAAACTGGTTACACTCTCAAATCTTTATTAAAATGAATGAAAAATTAAATTCAAATTCAATTAGTAAAGAAACTGAATTATTAACAAAAACACAAACCTAAGACTGCTGCCCCAGTATCTTGCTGTAAACATATGCTTGACAAGTTAAATGTGTTATCCTTTTGTTGGCAAGAGAGACTTGAAACTCACCCAGAAACTTTGTGCTAGTACGGGACACAAAGGTATATTGAGTATTTCATGCTTTTGTTCATGTGCAACAACCCTCAGGTGTGCATTTTGAGACTTTCATTTTAAATGAAAACTGTGCTGTGTTCACGCTGTGTCATTGCAGCAGTTAGGGCACCTTTTATAGTCTTGCTCTGCATTTAAAAGAATTTCAAAAATGTCTCCTGAAGGTTGCATAAAATGTTAACAACAGCAGGAACTCTCGGGAGGAACACCACAGTAGGTCTCCTGAATATCGTATAAAGCCCAAGAACAATGAAAGTCTTTCATCAAGAAAGAAGCTTTAAGTTTAGGGAACAAAACAAACAACAGTGTGAGCTTCACATATCTGTCCTTCTCGTCAGCCAAGGTTTTTGTTCAATCATCCATCCGCCTATACATTCACTTCCTCCTCATCACCTTTCTTCCTCCCTTCCCTCTCTCCCCGTGAATCCATCTGTCCTTTCAAAAACAATTTTCACTCCTGTCTTCTTTAATTGATTGCCTTTATTTTAGTGACTAAAATGAAGAAATCCTCATGGAACAGTCACATGTTTCCATTGCTGTGAGAGAAGAGGGAGGAAAGGAGGAGGAAGGGGGACGGTGTCGCAAAATAGAGGCATGCAGCCCTGCTGTTGTCATACTGGTCGATGCTTGATGAAAAATGACAACCCCTGTTTCTGTCGATGAAGCCGGGAGGGCTTCTCCTCCAATCAAGCTAAGAAGCTGCTTTAAGAGAAACAGGACACATGAAGGGCTTTTCTTTGCAAAATGGCAGAAAACAAATTACTGCTAGATGTTCCCGAACCTCAAAATGTCGATAAAAGAGCGCTCTTCAGAACTGATTACACAACACAGATTCTCAATCTGTGAGGGGGAGGGACAGACATGAGGCGAAGACACTGGAAGGGTCCAGTGAACGTTGGTGGTCTAAAGTTAGTTGTTGTAGATTGGACAGCCAATTTTGACTCATTCACCAACATATCATTATCTCCAATCCCCATCACAAATAAATAACCATAATCACTTAGAAATCTTAGAACTCCAGAACTTACCTAAAAATCATAACATTACATTTAGATTTTATTCAGTAATCCTGAGATATTTCTCTGTGCATCCATGGGTATATTGCAAGCAGAACTGCTAATAGCTAATTTGGCTAACTGTTAATGATGCAATTTGCCTAAAAAAAAAAACTAAAAAAAAACAGGGCTCAAGTCCACAGATAACTCACTGATTCCATGATGGCATATTCTTTATTATATTTCCATTATGGAGTGTGATTATCTACCTAGTAACCCTAACCCAAGTAAGACAAAAAATAATAGCAGGAGTGACAAAATCCATGAGAATGATTTTTTTCATTTTGCACTCAACATCATTTGACGTGGGTGGGATGGGAAAAGGCCATTGATTGTGTAACAGATCAGACTTTGAAACTGCCTGCAGTATAACTTTGGCTCAAAGATTAGATCAAGTTAGTTTTTAATCAATATCTTTATCACACTCTCAAACAGACTATCAGGTCCAAGACACTGTGATTCAAGAGGTTTAACTAATTAAAATGACACGAAGACACAGGAATACAGACAAACGCTCCTCTAAGAACATGACAACATAAGATACCTGATGATGACTGAAACTTCTCTCTCAGCAAGCCAGAGACAGCTGCCATTGCAGCCGCTCCATTGATTTGATTGTCTGAGTGCAACATCTTGACCCTGCAGGCTCCACATCCAGCATCCTCCGAGCCCTGGACCAACAGGAAGTAGTGAGCACTCTCACCTTTCACCTCCACGTCAGGCACTACAGGGTGCAGGCAGAGGGAGAGAGATGGCATCCAGAGTTAATCCACAACAGAAGAGGCCTTCCACTCTTCACAAGCTTGTTTTATTAGAATATCTGCTTCACTCTCAGTAAGGTTTTATCCTAGTGTTTCCTATTCATTACCGCTGCAAAGAATAAAGAGTTTTATGTGTATTTCGTCCATATATTTCTTCTAAATATATAATACTCTATCTAGCCAATCTCCTCTAGTGCATAGTTATATCAGTTAAATCTTGTCTCATGAATTTGTTTTCTGATTTTTCCAGTGTGGTTTTCCAAATTGATTTAGCCTCACTTCTGAGTCTGCTTCCCCAACAGAGGGCCTTTTTATCTAGATGAGTGCCATCCTAGTTACCAATTTATTTTGCAACAGAAGGTGATACAGCTTCTTCCTGTAACAGTCATCCATTTAACAAGATAATGAACAGAAAAAACTTACCGGATAAGGACTTTGGTCTCCTGGCTATAGACTCTCTCCAGCGCTGGGAGCTGAGTTGGCTGGCTGCAGGCTGGGCCATGGGGGTGATTGTACAGGAGAGGCTGAACAATGCGCCAACCTGGAAACAGAGACACAGAAGATAAACATCTACTCTTGTACGTCATATATACATTTGACTATGGATTAAAATGAACAGTAGAAATCTATGTTTGAATGCAATTAATTTACTTCATTAAAAATGCCAAACTTCTATGACAGATGTTTTCTAACATGTGTAGGTATAGGAGCACAGCTCAGGGGTCAATACCTTTCCACACAGTGATCTCAGCTGGTCCAACAGAAGTTTAGCTTTCACTGACTTTCCAGACAGGCTTCTGTTTGTTGGTGATGAAGGAACATTACAATATTGAGGAGTAGGTTTTATTGGCCACCTTTGAGACAGGACCAATCCAGGAGGGCTGGAATAAAAACGGCTAGATGACTCAGCTGCTACTCTTATTTAATCAGATGCTCTCAAGCAAGGTTGAGATATATATGAATAAAGAATCCAATTTTTTTTGTCACATCTAGTTAATAGAACATGTTATCAATATAACCAATTTTGAAGATTGTAGATTCACAGAAGTTGGTCCATTTGAATGTGGACAGAGGTGGACATGAGGGAACTTTTGCTCCTAAGAAACACATCAGAAATGAGGATACAGTTCAAACTGAGTTCCAGACATCAGAAAGCTGGGCAGGTCCGACAGATTAACCAGCTGAACCAAATCTAGAAGCGGTGTGTAGTAATGGAAGACCTGCAAACACAGAACAGACACACAGAGGGAGGTGGAGGGGAGGGAGAAAGAAAGAAAGAAGTAATGAAGGACATAAGGAGATAAACAAACAAACACAGAGAAGAGAATGAAGAAAAGATGGGGTTATTTCAGAGCAGCATCGAAAAAGAAAAAAAAAATCACAGTGTCTTGTGAGGCAACAGCTTCAGGAGTTGGAGCCCATCCATCACTTTGAAGATGAAGATACAACTGAAGTGTCCTTGAGCAAGATACTGAACCTTAACCAGTTCAGAGGTGACATTACATAACTGAGCCTGAAATCTGATCTCCCTCATTCTGAAACTGAGAGAGAAGTTTTAGACATAAGAGACAGAACAGACGCCCACTCTAACAATATAATTACCTACACAACAGGCCTACAAGTTATAAAACACTTATTTACATTAGCAAATTTTCTGGTTGATAAAATGTCAGAAAAGAAGAGACAAAAGTCCATCGCAAATTCTAACAGCTAATGATGAGGTCTCCAAATGTCAAAAAAAAAATGTACAAAAATAATCAATTTACAATTATATAAAACAATAGAAATACTGAGAAAAGCAACAAATCTTCACGGTGGAGAAGTTAGAACCAGGAAATGTTTGGCAGTTTTCTTCAATACATGACCTAATAAATTATTTTTTAAAATCGTCAATTAACTTTCTTTAGGCCAACTAACTGCTTACTACACCTTACAACACCTTAATACAAACCACCTAAACACTGTTTTCTGTCAGGAGCCCTTAACAGATGCACTGTGGCTCATTGGAAAAAGACCTTCAACAGTCTGCACTTGTCCTACTTATCTAATGAGCTCATTAAGTTACAAGGAAATCAATAATATATAAATCACTTGTCACGTGGAAAAACAGGTCATTTGCATACACGAGAAAATTACAAGAATACCAAGGAAAATCTGAAATCTCAATCTCATAATTTATTGATCTGGAACGAAGACTGAAGTGCTGACCTATTTCTGATAGATAAAGATTTTAAAGAACCCCGGCTGAACTGTCAGTTTTAGCGAGCTCCGTTGTCCAAATGACTGAAGAGACTGACTAATGCAGCGGCCCAAACAGATCATTAAGACCTCCAATATTTATTTGTCCTACTTGAAATCAGTTTGAAATTGCATAAGCCTGTGGTTAAAATGTTTGTGTATGTTTAAACATGACTCTGGATGATTCTACATGTAATTACTGGACAGACTGACTTAATTCTTTGGTGTAGTGTGGTTTTTTTTTCTTAACAGGAGAAATGCATAATATCCTCGTGCCCTGTTTGTATATAGATTGCTATAATCTGTATATATATATATATCTGTGTCTCATGTCACAGCCATGAATAGCTATTACTCTCTTCAACAGTAAGAGACGTTCATTAGCAACTCTTCTGTCAATCTGTGTAACAGTCATCCAGATATAACAGGCTGCTGTGATGGCACTGGCTCTGTTTTCACATATCTTATGCATATATAACCATGCCCACATAAAGATCAGTAGGGCTCCAACTAACCATTATCTTAATTATCAATTGATCTGCTGATTATTTTCATGATTCATTTGTTAATCGTTTAGTCTATAAAATGTACTCAATTGTGACAAATGCTCATCACAGTTTCCATAGTGATGTCTTCAAATAGCTTCCTTTGTCCAACCAACAGTCTAAAACCTTCATTCACTATCATAAATGACAAAGACAAGCAGCAAATCAAAAATGATATTTTAACTTAAAAAATTGCTGAAACAATTAATCAATCATCATAATAAACACATTAATTGTTTTTGATGGACTATTTAATTAATGGACTAATTGTTGCAGCTCTCAGTATCAGCAGTTTGTGTTGTTGTGTTAAAATCACATATCCTGTGTATTTGTGAAAGGCAGATCTAAGTGTACAACATAATTTCTTTTTTTTGTAGCCTTAACAGATTAGCCCTCAACAAGTAGTTGTTGTGATCTTGGTAAGAAAAAAAATAAAATAAAGGAGGATGCTTCCAGCAGCGACAAACTGATGCATGACTTTCACCGCAGGTTTAAGCTCTCAGAACCCAAAAGAAAGTGAATTCTGGAGCGCTTTCCCTCTCTTGACAAACAGGGTTGACATGCTTTTAAAAAGACACTCCGGGAGACTAAATGTCAACATTTGAATACGCTGTAGGGCCGCTGGATCTGTGTAGAACATTCTCTATTAATAAAAACTTTCTCTCACATGCAGCTCCTCAGAGAATAAAGTTAGAAGATAAAAAGGCAACTGTGGAATGATTCAAAGGCATTTCTTGCATACAGTTGCTTTGAAAACGTGTAGAATGGACCGATTACCTTTTTAGAAATATCTCCTTTTGGGTCCGTTTTAGCTTTTTCACTGGAACACAATATTTAACGTTGTAACTGCTCCTATCGCTGCAGAATGAAGACCTGTACCTCTTACAAGAAAGAACCTATTCCTTCAATATATATGGATGTACTAAGTCATTGGAGGCAGTGCTGAGAATCACTCCGCAGAACTGGGTTTTCCATCCAAAATAAAATTAAATACTTCAGAGCAGAGCATACTTCAGAGCTGGACATTTTATCCATTTAACAGACAAGTATATTACAAGTATGTGACATCAGCATGCTCATACTTCACACTGGCCTGCAGGCTATTCCTAATGAGATTTCATAAGTCTCACACTGAACACACGCTTCAGTCTTAATGCTCACACAGCACAGTGTGTCCTGGCAGTGAGGAAGCTGAGCATAGTTTAGATCAGGGGACAAATGAAAAGGAGGAAAAAAAAATACCTTTGCTGTGACAGCATTGCAATATATTCATCACTTTCTGTATTTCAAAAACCTGATCCATTTTGTGTCACTGCATCGGGGGAACATTACCTAACAGACGCAAAGTCACATTTGTGATCTGATGTGTCATGATTGACGTGGTGATATTCAAACGTAGCGGGTCAATAAAGTTATGCACTGTAATTTGAATTACTTTTTTATTTATGTGAATCGTTGAGCACAGTTAGATATAAATTACCCCCCAAAAAAATTATCTTAATTTAAATAAGTCCACTGCCGCCACTTCTCCATAGATGGCACTCTGAGGCCCTGAGAATGGCTGGTTTAGATTTTGTGTGTGTGTGAGTCATTTTACAGTCAGTTATCCCAGCAGTGTGGAGATGTGATAGTTTTGTTGTCCTCAGAGTGTTTTTTTAATTGTGTGCCAAGACAATCACCACCATCTGCTTCTCTGTACAGGAATCTGATGAGATCTCACACAAACACACACACACCTTAACTATCATGCTCTGCTGTGCTTAATGATCTCACACATAACACAAACATGTACTATCTGCTTCCAGAAACAAGCACAAAGCTGACAACTGTCAAGATAAATAAAATCCATATAGTACATGCATGCATATATATATATATATATATATATATATATATATATAAAATGTGTATGACATTATGTATATGTGTCTTTAAAGGCAATGCTATTAATGAGCACAGCTCCTGTAGAGTCTCACACACTACCACACACACTTACTAACGCACAGCTTTTACACTGCACGCAACCACTGCCAACACACTTAGACTGTCAGTTAGACTGTAAGCACTTAATCATCTCTAAAACTAACATTCAGCAATTTCAAAAAAGAAGCAAAACAGCCAACAGTCATGCTGGTTGTCCTGTGAGGCCCAATGGTGCTTTGAGCTAAATGCTGATGTGCTGATGTTTAGCAGGTAATGTTTGTAAAGTGTGTATTAACATATTTTAGTCATTTATAGCATTAAAGCACATTATTTTAGAGTAATCACTGGGTTAAATTGAAACTGAGAGAACTCTAACATTAAAGCGTAAAAAAATATGTGAACATACAATGTCATTGTTTTTGAATGAATGAGAGCTTAAAGCAATAGTTTTGACACTAGGTCATATGAGTCATTCACTGTCAATAGTGCTGATGCAGTGCATGGACATTAACTGAGGCTACACACTGTGTGGATGGATATATCACAGCAAGCTGACAGCTCACTAGAGTTTCTCAGTACCAGCCAGTGACTCATATCACCTCAAGACAAATATCTGAACCACTCTATTAAAAAATGTGGAACACAAAGTTTTTTTAAAAAAAGAAAAAGCTGATGATTGAATAGTAAAAGATGCATCTTGACAAAGAAAAAAAAAAAGTTGATGCCAAACGAAGGTGAGGTTTGCCCTAAAATGTATATAAACTCTGGTGAAAGATAGATGGGCGATAGATTGCAAAACCTAGGAAAGTAACTTATGACTGCAGCCTACAGATTTCCATCAGTTAAAGCCTTGGGCATTGGCCGTCCATGATGAGATGATAAATCTGTTTTCGAATGCTGTTTTTTGGCTCTGAGGTCAACACAGGTACAAGAGGTCGGCATCATTTGGCAGATAAAATACTTTGATTTATCGGAGTGATCTGAGGGTCCTTCTGTCACAGGTTCCTCTATGTGATTAAAGGGCAAACAGGAAGTGACCCTTTTGAACTCATCTCCTCAGAAATGATTCAGAGATGAGACTGTGTGAAGCTCATTCAACTCTGTAGCTGCGAGGTAAAGTGTGGGTTCAACTGGGGTTAAAGGAACAGTTCTCCCATAAATGAAAAGTCAGTCACAATCTACTCAACATCCTGTCAATCAAAACCACCTCTGTGGGAACATGGACACACATAAGAGACATAATTTCATCACCGTCGTCTGAACAACCTCAAACACATTACATTTCTCCAAAAAAAGACTTCCTCATTGACAACTGTTGGATCGAGTGCAGGGCCTATGGCTCTGCCGGAGAAGATTCTGATCTCGCTATTGTGGGGCAACTGCTGGCATGTTGGAGAACAATTCTTTGTCCGAGAGGAAGAAACAGGAAATAATGAGGCAAACAGTTTTACCAAAACACAATTTGCAATTCTCGCTATAAAATCCATAAATGCAACTGCCTGAGGTGTTTGGAAAAGTTAGATGAGATGAAGCTATGATTTCTGAATCGCTGCCCACATGTCTGATTTGTTCAGTATAATAGATAAACAGATCTGTTGTTGTGCCCGCTGACTGCTGTTTTCCTAGAAAGAGAAATAATTTAGATCTCTGTATGAGGGATCAAGAGAGGGGACATCTTGATCTTACATACTGTGGCTACCTAGCTATTTGGCTACACCCATGAAAAAAGGTGTGGATAAGATGGAAGCAGCTATATGGGTTGTTGTAAGTGATTTTACAGAAATCATAAATCAAATAAAAGGCATCCTGTGGAGTTTCTTTCACACTTGCAAAGAGAGCATAAATTGAACATAATGCCAGGCAGAATTAATCAAGTGAAACATAATGTAGTTTGATAGTTGAGGCCAGCTATGACATACTTGAACAGTAGAAGATGACCACATTCTGCCAATCAAAATGTGAGAGGCAGTGATTGTGAAAAGCTCAGGACTCACCTCAGACTGTAGTTTGTGGTCTGTATTGATGTGGGGAGCTTGAAACAGACTGGACCCTGATATTTGATGCACCGGTGAGCGCAGAGAAAAGCCATCAAAACGGAGCTCCGACACATACTGAGGCAAGCAAACACACACACACACACACACACACACACACACACACACACACACACACACACACACANACACACACACACACACACACACACACACACACACACACACACACACACACACACACACACACACACACACACACACACACACACACAGGAGAGAAAAGGTCACATAGCAGCAATTGATTTTATTCTTGTGGTTAAATTACACAAAACCTCTCACAGACAGTACAACTGTAGTTGGAAATTAGTTGTTGTAGAAATAAGTTGTTGTACTACAGAGAACAGAAATGCACAGACAGCTTGAGATTGCTATGACGTTGCAGTATATCATGCAGCTATCAAGTGCTTGCTATCAATTTTAACTCTGTTACATGGCTGTGTTGTTAATGATACACGTGCACATACGCACACATATTAGTTGTTATGCTATGTAGAAGATGGCTGTAAAGCTGTGATGCTTGTTCTCAGACAGGCATGTTAGTCCTTTGGGAACAGTCCTTTGTTCCACCACTCTCCAACAGTGAAGCTTTTACTGAGTGACTGCCGGAGCCCACTCACTTCTGAAGGCAGCAACTTCGAAAAGGTCACTTTATTGAAGGAGAAGCCGTATGCTTGCCTCAGCATACTCAGAGCTCAGCAGACAGAGCAGAGATGACTGGAGAAAACTTTTGTCAAGCACGCAATGTCGTCAGCTGACAAGGACCAAAATTCTACTCTTCAGATTGAACTGTGACCAATACTAGACATTTGAGGCCAATGACAATATAGTCTGATAAATATACATCAGATTATAAACATTTTATTGAATGTTTTGATAAGGATCCCTAAATTTGTCAAAGGTCTGAACTTTGAACTTGATTAATTTTGCAACTTTACTGAAAGCTTGGCCGGCTGATTCCAAATCAGTTAATGCTGTTTTAAACTTACTTCAGGCTAGAACACGAACCAATGCTGCACATCACGCACACAAACAGAAATGTTAAACTTAAGTTTGGATCAAACTAATAACTTTGGAAAATTGTGGCCTTGGCTACAGAAATACATCAGCTTTTAAGAGCCTCTTGGACTTTATTTCAACGACCAAATATCAAAAGGTCTGCATCAAAATAACAACCTTCCAAAAAAAAAAAATTACTGAAATGGGAATGTTGCTTTCATTTATCAGTGCTTTTAGCTGACTATTTATTACCTCCAATTTCGGTGATTCTCATGTCTCGCTTCAATAGAAGGTTTAAGAAACATTCTCAATCTCTCATGCCTTAAATCCTTTGAAAACATTGTGGACTACATCAAGCATACATGACCATCAAGGCTGTTTAGTTCTTTAAAGGCTGATATTTAAAAAACACTAGACATTGACAGCAACACACCCTGCAACATGCACTATTTAACATAAAGACATAACTTGTGACCCGTTCCAAGATACCTCAGTTGCATATTTTTAGATACAAACTGAAAATGGCCGTTGAAAAACTCAGCCAGATAAACCAAAAAAGCCCAACAGTATGAGACATAAAGGGAAACTCCACAGTGAAACAGATTGCTGACTCTCCCCAGAGAAACTTGGAAGAAAAGCACAAAATTGGCCAATTCTGTCCAGACACACAAAACTACTGCACCTGCCAGAGTTTCAGCTTAATGAGAAAGAAGTACAAGTGGGCATGGAGTCGTCTCCAGAGTAGCAACAAAAAAATGCTGTCAACTCACTTCAGCCTATTCGCTTTGACACTGAAAGGCAGTACATGCGTGTGAAGCTACTCAGAAAGAAAGTACACTGCATGGCCATAAGTGTGTGGACACCAGAACATTATAACATTATCTTATTGTTTGAGGCATTCCAGTTCATCCCAAAGATGTTGAATGAGGCTGAGGTCAGGGCTTGGTGCAGGCCAGTAAATTTCTGCCACAACAAAGAAGAGGGCCTTCCTCATAATGCTGCCAAAAAGTTGGAATCACACTATTGCTTCAACCAGTGATTCTCAAAGACCAATCTTTGTCTCTCTCACACACACTCATCATGTCAGGTGTGTTCTCACATTCATCAGCTCAAATCAAAGTGTGATGTAAAGGCTTAAGGCATGCAGCGCACATAGACTAAGAATGAACTTTTCAGAGAGCCATCTTGTGTCTGCATACTGACAGATTTTGGATTTTAAAATGAGGGTGAACCGTGTGGAAAAACCATTCCTCAAACAGACAATGCTATTCAGCGCAAATTATTTTTATGTCTAGACACTGGTCTAAGAGACTCTTTGCCACAGTGTAAAATAATAGAAGGCCTAGTCTAAAATATATTTATATCCCTTAATGGGAGTCTAGCTAAAGTCAGACCATGCAGAAAAATATGTAGACACAGGTGATATAAAAACTAAATATAAAAAGGCACACATAACTTAATTCATTCTTTTATTAAAGAGAATGAGGTTAAGTGCTGTTATTACAGCCATTATTTTCCTTCTAAATGGAAGCACCTGACAGCACTATACCTGCATCCCAATAACACCAGCGCTTTCCTTTAAATACAGACAGAAACTAGCCTGGAGGCGTTCTCCTTGTCCTTCGCTGAAGCCCACACCAATAATCAATTTCAGCCGACTCCTCAGGGAGCCAGGTTGAGTCAGATCGGGGCCAATGTCGGGCCAGGCAGTGCCGGGCCAGGCCGGGTCGGCTCTGCCAGGGCGATGCCAGCAAGGCAGAGCTATTTCCCATGATCCCTCAGTGACCTCTCAGTAATACCTCTAGATTCATTCAGGAGCAGTGAAAGACTTATCCCCCACTGAGTGAAAAATGCACTCAATTTAAAAGAAAATATGTGAAATTTTCCCCTATGGCCTTGTGTGCACTGCATGACTAATTTCATATGAAAGAGATAAAGGAACAAACGCTCAGGCATGAATCAGGTCTCCAAACCATGATTAGCCCTGGCACAGAAGGTTCTTAAGGAAACACTGTTTTCTGTGCCGTCTCTCATCAGGGCCGGCTAGCAGTGTGTGCTCCAGCCTCCAGAGAACACTGTTCATCATAACAAGCCCTGGGCAAGCAAGCAGGTAAGTTCAAGAGGACACAGATTTTTCTCATGCTCTCTACACTACTTGTCCAGAATACACACACACAATCATACAAACACAGGCACAGAGCTGATAAGACTAAAAGAAATTCATCCTCTCAACAGCTAGGACCTCACACATTTTTCCATCATTGCTGCTTTCTATCTACGGTGCTTCAAAAGATTCATTAAGTACTGTATAAGCGTACACTTACTGACAAATCTTTACTTTCTCTTTGGCACACAAAACCTAAGTGTCTTCACCTTCTTATTAATAGGGATACACATATTGTACAAACGCAGACACACAACTTTCTTCAAAATCCTTATTCTTCTTCTTTCTAATAAGCTGGTCTCTTTGCCCTCCCCCCCAGAGTCCTCTATTCTGTGTTTGTAACCATTAAATTCTACTTTGAACAGAAAAACTGATACTGCTGAGCTGCTCTCCTGCTGTACATTGTATAGGTTCAAGTGAGTTCATGTTCTCTCCACCTACTCCTTCATCTTTCTAAAGTATCGAGGACAAAAGTGAAATAAATTATGCAAAAACAACAGCATCTTGAATGCTTCTTCCTCACACTCGCTCTACTTTTGGATGTCCTTACCTTCTTCTCTCTAATTACCAGGCCGCCCCTCCATAGTTCTCTATGGTCGATACAGCTGTCTAGGTCAGCAGGCCCCACCAGACCTGCACTCAGGTAGGATGCTGCTTTCTGCCACCTGGGCAAAAAACAAGGATCAATCAATGACCAGGACACGGGAACTTTGAGAACTTCTATTCCTGATTCCTGTAAATTAGGAATAAAATTCCTGACTCGATATCAAATCTCCTAATTAGGCAAGTACAGCGGCAGCACATTGCTAAGGATTTAATGCAGCTATTTTGTCCTTAACTAAAATAGATATCTCTCTAGAAATGTTGCTCAGACAATTCATCCATTACTGTAAGTCAACACCTGCTCATGTGAACACTTCTAACTCCCCCTAGTGGTAAACTGATCATATTTACAAATTCACACAAAACAGCTGACTGCTGTCAAAGTGTGCATACGCAAATACACAGACGGTAAAGGTATCTTGTTATTACAATGACTTACAGAGGATTCTTGTCTTGCTGTGTTTGCATTTGATTGTGCAGATCACAAAATGTAATGCACTTTAATGTACTTTCTGTCTCCTCACCCAATAGTGTGTTGTGTGACTACACTGATCTTAGCAGCATGCCAGCAGGACATATGTTTGAGGGCTCCCAGCAGAGGCAGCAGGTCTTTAATAGGAGGAGACTGCTCTGCAGAGCCCAACACCACCACATCAAGCAAGGCTTTACCTGAGGGGGGGAAATGGGACAAACCATAGAGGACTTCATTAGACATTTTCTTTCTTCTTTTTTTTCACATACATGTCTCTATAGGATTTCATGAAGGGTCAATGAACCAAGCTGGCTGCTTCACTGACACCATCTTTTTAACAGGAAGGTAGAATTGCCTGTTGGCAGAATTGCCTGTTGGCAATTCTAAATATTAAGATCTGTGGAGGCCACTAGTGACTCCAGCTCCTCAGGGCAGCTAATGATGGAGGGTGACTGTTCCTGAACTCCTGTGGAGGTGCTGTGCTGTGAAATGCTCTTAAAGAAAGTGAAACATCACTTCAGGAGACGGACTTGTTAAGAAGTAGTCAGAGCAGAAGTATCCCCATCTTCCCAGTGGTGAGTGCATATTTATGAAGTGCAGTAGGCCACCTTTTCTACAAGGCCGCTGCAGGCAGATTTTTAAAAACCTAATTGCTTGGAACTGGACTGGATTCTTGTCACACAGCTGTGGAGTTTGGCTTCAGTAAAGAGGTTTTAAATCCTTGTTACTGGAAGTTTTTGGCAAAGACAAAACTCTCATTTGAGACATTGTTTTGTGAAGTAAACTAACCAGTTGCTCTGTTGCCCTGTGAGTAAACCTGACAATCGTTGTTCTACTCATTAAAGCAAAATGGAGAAAATGAGCAAGCTGTGCTGTACAGAAATCATTGCACCCAAAAAAAAAAACATCTGAGAAGTGGCGTGTGGAAGCATTTTGGATTAAACTGCATATAGATAGAATAATTGTGTCTTCGAATTAATTTGAATAAATTTCACATTCTAATTTATTCTAACTAGATATTTTCAAACATTGACAGGCCTCTTGAGCACACAGTTAACTTGTTCACAAATGACAGCTACAAAGTGATAAGATGACTCACTTTACACTGTATATAAAGACAGTAAGCACTATGCATTGTCCAACAGTACCTGGAGGTGGTAGCTTGTCTGAGAGTAGATGCACTCCTTCTGCAGCCTCCTCTAACAGCCTGTTCAATAAAGACATTCAGATAAGTTCAGAAAGACTTGCAGGCCAAAATGTAAGACTCAGACTTTTTTTGAGTACATTCAATGGTCAACTTTATTATATTCAGATGTTATGAGATCACATAGATGTATTAGGCACATACCTGCAACACTGAGCAGGCAACACAAGCAGACTAATGTATATAAAAAAAACAGAAATCTACCATCTATCACTCACTCTGTCAGTGCTGGCTGGTCAGCCTTTTGGTCCGCTGCCTCCTGATTACTCAGAGAACTGAGACATGACTCCACAGCTGAAAACTTCTCTTCCTCACTTTCAGTCTTCTGATGACCTGTTCCCAGCTCCTCCCAGTCTGAGCTGCAAAACTAGAGAACAGGTGGTATAGATTGAAGTATAAACACAGAATTCTCGCGCCCCCTTTTCCTTCAACTGTGACTCAATAGTTTGAATGGTAAAAACCCTAATACATTAACTTCTTAATTGTCATTTCCTCTACTTAATTGGAAATCAAAACACTGATGTAAAGGAGGTACAGTATGTTGATGGCCTGCTACAAAGCTGCTATAAAAGTTTTGTAATTTTTGCTGACAGTATGCAGAATAATACAGCTTGAACAATTTCTACGAAAATTCTAAAATTACTATAAAATTAATGAATACACAAAGCCAACACCACAACAGTACCACAAACAGCAGTGGTGCACACATACAGCATTCTACCTCTGTAAACTCGACAAGGTGAATAAAGGCCAGCATTTCCCCACATCCATCTACTGTTTTACCTTTCCAGGAGGCACTTATTTTAGGATTTAATGTTACCAAAAAAGGTTGTGTTGCATGGGCTTAAGTGAGAAGAAATTGTTTCCAAACATATTATAGTATGACTTGGGAGAATACACTTCAACCTCACAAAAGTCTAGCAGTGAGAGGATTCATGAGCCTGGTTTATTTATTACAATGTTTTTTGACATGAGCTCTCCAGATCAATATCAAGAGGATATTACAATCAAAAAACAAGTCTACTTAGCACTGACTGAATTCTATAATGTAATGAACAGCATTTTCTTATCAATGGACCGAGACATGTTCTGCATCAAAATTTGAAAAAGGCTGTTGGTAAATGTAAAGGTAGTTGTGCCCAGTTGTGCATCATAAATCATGTAAATGAAAAAAAAAAGTCCAAATAACTCACCTGTGCCAGTCCTTGGCATGCCTGAACAGCAAAGTACCACCTCTGAACTGCTGGGCTGCCACTGAGAGAACAACCTGGGGAAACATGCAGAGGGGAAAAAGGGTAAGGAGAGTTGTGGAAACAGCTGCAAGGTGGAAGATGCCTTTAGAGCATAAGTTACTGTACCTGGAAACACAGAGATCCCTCTCACCGCCTCCTGAGTTGAGATGTCCACAAGTCTGTCATATATCTGCTTCACTGGCTCCAAACCTGAGACAATGACAACCTTATTACTGGTTTATTCAAGAGTAGAACACATAAACAGCTCCTCTTGTGTTAGCATGAGTCAGTCAATTTTGATTCTGAAACCTGAGAAAATATTAACTGTATGCTGTTGACACCTTGAATCCTTCGTGTAATGTCTGTTACCAAGTTTTAACACTATGCTTTACTGTACTGGGTAACTTATATGTTTACAAGCCAAATGTATGTGACACAACTCTCGGTCGAAACAAACTTATCATAAATAAAACAAAGACATTAACTGATACTTCTGATAAAACATTTAACCCCCTGGTTACTAAACGTGTTGTTAGCAGAGTACATCTACTAGCATAGTATAGCATTATCGTATGTTTCAACGGGGGAGTCAAAACTTACTTTTATAATCCTCCGCCAGTCCGTCATCAGTTGGGCAAAATGATATAACCAACACGTAGCGGTCCATGTCGTGTTAACATTAGTAGATTCACGGTTGATGTTGACTTGGAGTTAAAGATCAAATCAAATTCGAACAACGAAGTTTCGCGCACTGTCAAATTTCCCACCGGTTCCTCTTCTTCTACAATCTGTACAACGCGTCAGCAGCTGGCAACGGACCATAAAGCACAACGCTGCCACCTACTGGGCGGAGACTGAACTACACACTGCTGCTACTCTGAAACCCTTCAAGTCTACAAACGTCAAGATCGTTGCATCTCATTCCATTCACTCTCTTTTTCCATCCCATCCAATACACAGTGCATTAAAAGATGCTTTTTTTTTGTCGGCAATCCCATCTGAACTATGTCATTCATAGTTCAACTAGACACCAAGTCCCACCCCCCTCAGTGTGCTTATCAAGAATAAATTCTAATGCACGTAAAGTTTGTAAGGGTTGTCTTAATGTTTTAAAAGCTTTACTTTTAATATGGTATTTGTTTGCAGGAAACATGTAACATGACAAAACTTCTTATTATCATAGTGGCAAGTGACCTCTTTATCAGACCTTCTGTCTGTGTGTATAGAAACCACTATCCTGAGATTATAATGCAAAGTGTAACTCCTCCAAGAGCCAGATAAAGAACTTAGACTTAGACTTAGACTTAGACTTACTTTATTGTCATTACACAATATACACGGCAGTGCAAGTTGGGTAACGAAATTTCGATGCAATGGCTTCCAACAAAGAGTCAGCAACAATCTGTCAGTCAGTGTAGTAAAAAATATGTAAAAAAGAGATATAAATATATACTATAAATAAATACGGTGCTATGAGCTATGTATAGACTATATGTAAATGAACAAAAGTTATATACAGGTAATTGCACAGAGCAAGTAGCAGCAAGTTGAATTATTGCACTTAGTAGTAGTATTGAATGTAAAAGTGAATATCGATATCTAGAATAAATATACAGAAATATACAGAAAATATACAGAAAATATTGCACATAACAGAGACAGTTGAGAAATGGTGAACATGACCAGGTGTTATCTTGAAAATTTAAGTAAGATTGTAGGTTTAATTTAAATATTGAAAATAAGAAGTAATTGTATGAAAACCCAAGAGTAATGTCCATAACAGAGTAATGTCCTTGTGGTGTGCTGAGTTGAAGAAGAGGAGGAAGGGGGGAGTGACCAGTGGTTCCAGATGGGGGTGGTGTGTTTGTGTGTGAATGTGTTGGTGGATTCAGTGAGAAAAGGGGGGGAGAGAGTGTGATTCACAGAAGTCCATGTGCATGAGTGTATGTGCTCAGCAGTTCTGGGGGAGAGTGTTCATGTGAGTGGTGTGTTGTATGAATGTTGGGTTGAGTGGATTGAGTGGATTTATGTGGCATTCAAGAGTCTGATGGCCAGAGGGAAGAAGCTGTTCCTCAGTCTGACAGTTCTGCAGCGGATGCTGCGGAGCCTTCTGCCAGAAGCCAGCCAGGAGAACAGTCCATTCTGGGGGTGGGTGGGGTCTAAGTGGATCTGGTGGGCAGCGCCTGTGTGCAATATCCTGGACGGGGGGGAGCGGGGTCCCGATGATCTTCTCCGCCGTCCTCACCACTCTCTGCAGAGCTTTCCAGTCTGTGGCTTTGCAGCTCCCAGACCAGACAGAGATGCAGCTGGTCAGCAGGCTCTCGATGGTCCCTCTGTAGAAGGTGGAGAGGATGGGAGGTGGGAGGGAGGCTCTTCTCAAGCGACGCAGGAAGTGCAGGCGCTGCTGT
The DNA here is from genome assembly GCA_037975185.1 of Centropyge bicolor. Taxonomy (NCBI): domain Eukaryota; kingdom Metazoa; phylum Chordata; class Actinopteri; family Pomacanthidae; genus Centropyge; species Centropyge bicolor. The sequence goes on along the minus strand of JBBMOC010000038.1, from coordinate 2,111,700 downwards.
GCTCTCTTCACCAGAGAAGAGGTGTGTAGTGACCAGCTGAGGTTGTCTGTGATCTGCACCCCCAGGAATTTGGTGCTGGAGACAACCTCCACCGCTGTGTCGTTGATGAGGAGAGGTGTGTGGCTGGGTCGGGATCTCCTGAAGTCGACGATGATCTCCTTTGTCTTGTCAACGTTCAGGAGAAGGTTGTTCTCCCTACACCAGTCGACCAGATGACCCACCTCCTCCCTGTAGGCCCTCTCGTTGTTGTCCTGAATGAGGCCCACTACTGTTGTGTCATCCGCATACTTCAGGATGTGATTGGTGCTGAATCTGGGGAGACAGTCGTGGGTCATCAGGGTGAACAGCAGGGGGCTCAGGACGCAGCCTTGGGGGGAGCCGGTGTTCAGGGTGATGATGCTGGAGGTGTTGTCGCCCACCCGTACAGACTGGGTTCTGTTGGAGAGGAAGTCCAGCAGCCAGTTGCACAGGGGGGTGCTGAAGCCGAGGGGTCCCAGTTTGCCTATCAGGTGCTGAGGGATGATCGTGTTGAATGCTGAGCTGAAGTCCAGGAACAGCATTCGCACGTGGGTGTTCTTCTCCTCCAGGTGTGCCAGGCTCAGGTGGAGAGCGGAGGAGATGGCATCCTCGGTGCAGCGGTTAGGCCGGTAGGCAAACTGGAATGGGTCGAATGATGGTGGGAGTTTGGAGGTGATGTGGTCCTTTATCACCCTTTCGAAGCACTTCATGATGATGGGTGTTAGTGCAACAGGGCGAAAGTCGTTCAGGCATGTGATGGTCGGTTTCTTGGGCACTGGGATGATTGTGGCAGACTTGAAACACTGGGGGACGATGGCCTGGTCCAATGAGGTGTTGAAGATGTCAGTGAGCACGTGGGCCAGCTGATCAGCGCATTCCCTGACCACCCGTCCTGTAATGTTGTCCGGGCCTGCTGCTTTCCGCACATTCACCTTCCTCATTACTGTCCTCACTGTGGTGGTTTCAAGCCTGAGTGCCTGCTCGTCTGGATGGGGGGTCGCTTTCCTCGCAGGGGTGTTATTGAGCTCTTCAAACCTTCCGAAGAAGTTGTTGAGCTCGTTGAGGAAGCTGATGTCGTCTTGACAGGGTGAAGGTGTGGCTTTGTAGTCCGTGACAGTCTGTATGCCCTTCCACAATTGTCTGGTGTTGCTGGGGTCATGGAAGAAACCTTGAATCTTCTGGCCGTAGGCGCGCTTTGCTGTCCTGATAGCACGGTTCAGATTGGCCCTCGCTGATCTGAGTGCATCCGCGTCACCAGATCTGAATGCAGCATTACGCTCCCTCAGCCTTGCACATACCTCCTTACTCATCCAAGGTTTCTGGTTGGCCCGTGTGACAATTGTCTTGGTGCTTGTAACCTCCTCCGTGCACCACTGGATGTATGACGAAACAGATGCAGCATACTCCTCCACGTTGGTGTGATGACTGTCTGTTGCAGCCTCTCTGAACACATCCCAGTCGGTGCATTCAAAGCAGTCCTGCAGTGCAGACATAGCTCCCTCTGGCCACACTCTCACCTGTTTCACAGTTGTTTTTTCTCTGGTGAGCAGGGGCTGGTATGCTGGGATTAGCATAACAGAGAGGTGATCAGAGGAGCCAAGGTGGGGGCGGGGGGCTGCTCTGAAGGCCTTCTTGATGTTGGTGTAGACCAAGTCCAGTGTGTTTTTCCCCCTAGTAGCAAAATCCACAAGTTGATGGAAATTGGGAAGAACAGTCTTCATGTTAGCTTGGTTAAAGTCCCCAGCAACAATAAAAACGCCTTCCGGATGTGTGGTTTGCAGGTCACTGATGGCACGGTAGAGAGCACTCAGGGCTTGTTTGGATGTAATAACTATGTAATACTCTGGAAGTACATTACAAATATTCTGTGCTGTTTTATCTCATATTATATTGTCACACATGTTAATAGTGTATCAGAATTTGAAAATTGTATCCAACATGTAAACATTTTTGATCAAGCAGTGCAGGACAGGGACTTTATTTAAATATACTTTCTAAGTAAAAAAAAAAATACATCACACAATAATCACACAATCAAGTATTGCACTTATTGTTTTCATGATTACCAGATGAATGTAAAATAAATCTGATGAAGGAAATTCTTCATGAGAGGGAAATATTCACTAAATTCTGATTTTATTGCTTATGGGTACATATCTACTCATACTGACTGATCCCTTCCAACACTGATGGATCAACAGTCTTATTTTGAAATGCAAGCATTACTAGTTGATTTCTACAGTGTGTTCCTGGACGTAGACGATATAGTGGTGGGCGTTTTCTCCCTGAGTGAGTACGGTCAGAGCCTCCAGGCCGTGCGTCTCTTCCACCACCATCAACTGGTTACCAGTTAGACCCCCCTCTGCATTCACCACCATCAGCTGGTTGCTGCAGTTACCCACTTCCTGCTCGTCAGCCACCTGCAACTTCAGCCACAACACAACATCAATATTTAGTTGTAACCATTCATGATTTCCTGTAAGTGAGTAAGTGGCATGATGTTGTTTACCTGTTGTACGACGGTAACAGTGCCTGGAGCCATGGTGACCATAGAGGCAACAGCATCATGAGTCTCTGAACTGATTTCAGTGATCTGTTGGATATTAACTGAACACAAAACACACACATTTATTGTCCTCTATCAAGTACATATACTAAAATTTGTAAACCTCCCCACTGTTGGACGAATGAAGATATATCTTATCTTATCTTAAAACACATTGATAACAAAGATAAATAGGAGTTTGTCTACGTCAAATATCCATTGTGTGTTAATCACTGGTGCTCTTGTTACCGTTGTCCTGTAGGGCTGCTACAGATGCTTCTGTCAGCTGCTCTTCCTCCTCCACAGGAACATACTGGGCTTCAACTGCCTCCCCCACCTGGATATTTACACATACAGCATTAGATTGTATCATCCCGACAAATTGGACTTTGACAAGAAAAACTCATGACTGAAATTTTGGAAACAGTTTCTAAGTTCCGAAATCTGAAAAATATTTTTTAATGACAAGAAACTGGGACAGAAGTGAAAAACTATGATGATGATGGTGCAACAGGGAAAGATCAGAGGCACATCAAAGTCATTGCTGTCCGTAGAGCTGTGTCACAAGCATGGCTACAAATAACACAATGCCTTTTTCACTGTATCTGTTCTGTTTACCTCCCAGGTGCCTTCCACCATTTTCAGGCTGTGCTTGCTCTTCAGGTGACGGTTCAGCTCCCATTTGGTGCCATAAACAAACTCACATTCAGGACACTTCATACCACCTAAACACAGGCAAACATAGAGGTTATGTTAGGTTATCCTGAACGCACCTTTGTTCTGTTCAAACTCCACAAGTCTAATTTTGCCTGACAGTAACTACACACGTGATAAATGAAAGTAATCTTATACTAACTTTGCACTTTATTTATCATTTCACACTGCTGTTTTGCCCTTTCAAGTATTATCCCATTTCAGTTACTTTAAATAACTTGAAAAGAGAGCAGAGATCAGACCTTGCTGTTTTAGAGCATCAGGGTTAGGCAGTCCAGGTCCGGCATTGCGATATTTCTCATCTGGGTGTTTCATGTTGTAGTGTCGCTTTAGCGGACCAGCAATGTTACAGGAGTAGTGGCAGTGAGCACAGCGAAATGGCTGCACAAATTGACAATAACAAACACAAGTAAAGACAAGACCACATTTGAAATATTGATGTTTAAAAAATGACTGATCATGGGTGGATTTTACATTTACGACTCATTTGTGTTGGTTAATTCCTGCACAAGTCAGACTTAATCATACATAAATAATATGGAAAAACAAAATATTATTGTTGGATCACTTCTGGATGATCACATCTATGAAAAAAAAATTGTTACAGAAGAAATACATTACATTATAGAATAAATATTGAAGTTAGAAAGATAAAGATAGATGAGATTTTTAGGCAATTTCTTCCTATTGATATTTTATTCATAATTCACACATAGTATATAGTATTTATAAGGGTATTGTCAGGATATAAGTGTAGTTCTACATACTGAAGCTGAAAGCTGTGTGTGTTTGTCTGCCTGTGCGTGTATTCTGACCTTAAACTCAGCGTGTTGCTCCATGTGTCTGAGCAAGGAAGGTTTAGAGGCCGAGGTGAAGTCACACTCTGAACACTGAAACCGCTTCCCTGGACAAGCACAAAATAATTGCCCTCACATTTATCATTGCTTTGCACAAATGTCTGACAGCACTTTCGTGACAAGGACATAATCAATGACTGCATGGATAATCATAAATACACAAATTAATAAATAAAATAATGATTAAATTAGCAGTGACAACAATGGCATAAAAAAAACATACCTTCATCGGTGTGGCTCAGTCTGTGGCTTTTCAGTGTGACTTTCGATTTGAACTTTTTACCACACAGATCACAAAGGTGGCGTTTCTCTGTGTTGTGCCGGTTCATATGAGTCTTCAAGTTACTCCTGCTGCGGCCTGCGTAGTCACACACACTGCAGACGTATGGCTTCAGACCTGCACACATGGACACACAGGCATATAGAAACACACATCCAAGATCATCCACAGCTCAGAAAAGACAAAATAACCGTGGCAGCAAAAATGGATTAAAAACAGGAGTTACGAGATAGAAGTAGTTTTTTTTGTCTTATTAACACGCACTATTTTGAATGAAGGTACTCGAGGAAATGTTATATTATATTTTGAAAATAAAGCATTTAGTATAGAATTGTAAGTATTAAAGGTAGTAAAATAACTATAACAAAGAAGGCAACTTTTAGCCCGCCGGGAAAGCAGAGCCAGATAAACCTGCTAAAAAACATAATGAGCATATGCACTGCAGGGTGTTTTTGGTGAACTGGCTGTATTCACTGAGACCTTCAACAACACCTGTGCTGGATTCATGTCTGCCAGCTACATCAGTCTGAGGACAGATGTAACCTCGAGGTAAACAGTTCATCAAAGGAAACAGGTACTGAGGCAGGGGAAGGGGAGAAGGACTATCAGTCCACTTCCCCCACTATGTACATTAAAGCTAATGTAGACATGGTTTGTATATGAACAATTTCAGCTGGACAACCTTATGCTCATCAGCAGTCTGTCATTACTCATTAGATTTCCAGAGAAACAAAAATATAGCAGAGTCTAAGTTGCACATGTTTTGCAGAGACAAAGAAAAACAGTCCTTTAAGCTGAAAGAAACCCACATGACCCCACATGAATGATTTTTGTTTGTTTGTGTTCTCATCATTTCACAAGTGAGCAACAGGCCAATTTGTTTTCAGTGTCTGCAGTGTGTTGTCAGTCCAGTCCGTCCCCCTGGAGGACAGCCAGGAGGAGGAGAGACAGATGGAAGCTCGGATTACACAGTAATCAAGCACTGAAATACTGTGCATGGACACTGATGGGCCCAGATGTGTTTCCACACACACACACTCCAGTGATGTGTGTGCGTGTTTGTCTGTGTGGCAGAGGAATATCACACCTTGGTGGGCCCAGATGTGCCGCTGATAGTCACTGCTGTTCTTTAGGAAGTAGGAGTCACAGTAGGGACACTTCTCTGCACGCTGCACCATCAGTCCTTTGCCCTGCATAGGGAGTGTGTCTGTCCAACACATATGTACAAACACAAACACACAAGATGAAATCGCAGCCTTGGAAATGCAAAAGTAGAAAGCTGCGCCAACACTTTCATCAATACAACAAAAAAAATGAATCGTTAGCCCCATAGTTATGCAGCCATCCCTTATTCCTCTGAAGAACAAAGGAGCATGTGGATGCCACCGCCTTCCTTGAAATGTTTGAACTGAGTACCTGACATATGAGTTGCTTTGATTTGAAGGCATTTAAAACTACCTCAGTTGATAATAATTCAGTCTTCAGTGGTGATTAGTTTCATGTGATGTTTATTTCTTGATTATTAGGTTTATGATGTTTATATTTGAAGTTAAATGGCCTTTTGGATTATTAATTGTATGAATGGAATTAGGAAATTGTGTCTAGCTAATATTCTTATGCTTTTTCTTTGCTGTCAGATGAAACCAGTTCAACAACCTTATAATAAAATATTCAAGTGGAACCCTCCTGTACGTGCTCATCTGTCTTAACCGACACACCATTGAGTTGAAATAAGTCCTTAAACCACAGCATCCTAAATCCTAAATATTCTTCAGTTATGAATAGAAAATTGCTTGGCCATAACACACGACTGCCTTCTATAGTATCACACTGAGACACCTAAAATCATAAATAGGAAGTGCCTTAGTGTAGAATTAGCAGAAACATGCCAGATAGAAAGCACAAAAAAAACGACAAAAAAGAACAAACATTAACAGGTTGTGTGTGTATTGTCCATTGTCCAATGTCTATAGATGTATTTGTGTGTTCCCTACCAGGGTGGGATGTTTTGATGTGGTGTTTTAATCTGTGCTCTGGATAGCTGTGCTGGCAGACAGGACAGGCCACACTCTTCCCCTGTAATCAACACAGAAACAAAGCTATAAAGACACCTGACAAATGTCCCCAAGAGAAACCAAGAGTAAGTGTTCAGCCAGTTACCTGTTCCTGGTGAGTCTTCAAATGGGCTTGAAGCTTGTATTTATCAGGAGTGGTGTATTTACAGCCAGGATTTGAACAAGGCAGCAGCAAGCCACTGTGCTTCTGGATCTGATGCCGCTTTAAAGAACTTTTGGTGATGGAAGAATAGCTGCACTTCGAACAGTAATGCGAGTGCTCCTTGGTGTGTGTGCGGATATGGACATTATAGGGGACTTTGTACCAGAACAGTTTACCTGTGCAGAAGAAACAAACGTGAATTAACATTCAAGTCAGATAAAGGAAAGGCTACGTAATAAATAATAATATGGAACATAAAGTCATGGAGGGGTTCATCATCTCACCACAGTATTGGCATTCCAGGTCTCCATAGATTTTCCTGAGCCGTTGGAAAGACTCCATGTTGAGTCGAGTCTTCTGAAGAGATGAGAACACCTGCTGGAACGCACTCTGATGAAAAACCTTCAACACCAACAAGCAGAAAACAGAGAACAGAACGTCTTTGTCAGGAGGAGATTAAAATTTGAAATTATTCCAACCACACAAATGAATTAATAATCGATATGTATCTAATTAAATTCATTCAAAATATAACACACATATACACGGAATATCAAATTAAATACCTTTGGGTTTTAGACTGTTGGTTAGACAGAATAAAGACAAAATGGTAACATGCATTTTTAAGGGTATGTTATGAAGTTATGAAAACAACTGTCGCAGCCAGCTCTGTCCTCACATTATTGTCCTTCTGTACCTGTAATGGACTTACCTTTTCTGAATGTGCAGTTTGTCCATCGCCCTCTAGAGGCACTGATGACAAATGTGTGTGTGCATCCAAATCACACAAGTGTGTGTTGTTGGCTACAGGTGTGTTCTCATCAGATGGTTGTGCATTTTCTTCAGTCCTTCCCTCTAAGAGAGGAGTGTGAATGCTCTGTGATGATAATGCTGTGTTGTCCTGTAACTTCTCCCCAGCTGTCTTTTCAACCCGTCCATCAGAGAGAGCTGTCTCAATGGAAATCACTTGTTGGTGCACTTCTTGGGAACCTTGAAGTGCACCTCTGTTTTCTCCTCCTTTCCCCGTTTCTCCTTCTATCATCTGCCCTTCTGCACGTTCGCCCTGAGATTTAGTTTGTTCCACCCCCTGCTCGCTCATCCTCTCATCTTCACCCGCCTGCTCTATCCTGCACTCTTCCGTCACCCCTTCCCCTGTATCTTCCCTCTCCTCATCCCCCCACATGCCTCCAGGCTGCATTAGATAGTAGCTGTTGTTGATACAGTCTGTAAAGGCCTGATCCTGGTCCAGCTCAGCGTGAGACTCTTTCAGGTGACTCTTCAGCCTCTGAGAGCTGACAAACTTCCCATCACACACACCACACATGTACAGGAAGAGGTGCTTCCTGACGTGAGCAGCGAGGGCGGCCATCTTGGTTGCAGCATGGTCACAGAGGAGGCAGGCAAAGGGACGCTGGGGCCCATGCACCAAGAGGTGGCGCTCCCGCTCAAGCTGGTTCTTAAAGCGTCGATTACAGGTGGGACAGTGGTAGAGGAGCTGTCTGAGGCCCTGACGAGTCTTTAACCTGGGCATGACAAACAGATTAGGATGGTTGTTGGGTTTAAACAGATAGCAAGGTAAAATAATGACGATGACATAGATCAAACCTGAGGTTTTGGTAACTCTGCTGGACTGCAGGGTCTTTAAGGTTGTGTCGTTTCTCCATGTGCTTCAGCAAGTTCTTCACATCCGAGTACTTTTTCTCACAGAAGCCGCAGTGCTGCTTCACCTTCATATGGACTCGCTCGACGTGGACCTGCATTAGCAGAAACACAGAATTACTACTGCAACCACAGAACAATGCGGCTACACCCAGAAGATTAAGCCAATCTATCTGGATATAGAAAGAGAGAAACTCCTTCTGAAAGTGATTAAGGACTAACAAAAAAGTAAGATACAGCTTCAACCCAAACACAAAATCACATGCAGAAAAATAAATCTACTGGCCACCATGATGAGATTTAACCTAAAAGTTATTGGGGCTGTTGTATATTACTATACTAACTATACTAGGGGTACAACAGTACTAATAATATGAGCTAACAGTAATAACACCTTGAGGTGTCCTGGGCTGAGGCAATTGAAAGGACAGTGCTGACAGCTGAACTTCTCTCCTGTGTGCTTCCTCAGGTGAACATTCAGGTTGGCTTGAAGGGAAAATCACAGACATAAGAAGGGAAGTAAGTGAGTGGCTTTCAGAACTTTCTGCTTGGACTCTAACACAGTTTCTCCTGTGAGCCTGGATTTACCTTTGATGGCTGATGCGTAGTCACAGTGTGGACACTGGAACGGTTTCTCCTGCGTGTGTGTCCTGAGGTGGGCAACCAGCGAGTGTCTGAATTTAAAGATTTTATTACAGAACTCACAGGCGAAGATCTTCAGCTGGCTCTGAAGTAAACTGGGAGACAGAGAGTGACAAATTTACATTTCCAATTCATTATTGTGGCAGAGGAGGTTTGTGTTGATGTTGCTGTTGTTGATGGTAGATAACTACCAGACATTACCAATAAGCAAACAAACTAAACAACTTTTAACTCGTCACACAACGGGAAAAAAGCCAAACATCTCTTTTCTGTTCGACTGTTAGATAAGAAACAGATTTATTCTCAGTAGTATGTAGCTCATAGTTTACACAGAAGCTTCACCTCCAGACAAAGCTACAGCTTCTATAGAATAAGATAAATGTCAATTCATACTTTTAACAAAAAATTATTCATACAGTACTTGGTAGCATCTTGCTTGATAGAATATTCCTGGAAGCCTTTGCTCGCTGTTGTTGCTGTTGTTGTGGAGGTCAGGTCAGAACTAGGATAGAAAATAAAAGGATCAGACTACAGGAGATAATGCCATTATTTATGCACACAGCTGATAAGTCAACTCTCATTATCAGATTTTCAACAAGCGTATTGAGAATTTGTTATTATGACTGTCAACTATGTTTCATGCTTGATGTTCAAAGGATTATGGAAGAGATGGACAATTTCCATTATATTACCTTTGCCCTTCATCTGTGTTAGGGTTACCATCGCAGACAGTGCCATCACTTGCAAGGTCTTTTGACTGACTCTGGAAGACTGCAGACTGCTGACGGCCCAGAAATATTCAATAAATAAGCCCATAAAATAATGGGATTCACAGATCATTTCAAATCGAATAAACATTATATAATAATTTTAAAAAGACAAGAAAAAACCCTCTAACATTTTATCACAGAATCATCACATTTAAAATTCAGAAAAAATATTTTCAAAAGAAAATGTTTTTATTTTGCTTTTAAGCCGACGTCCTTGTGTAATTAATACAGAACAGGCTGTCGACAAATCTTATAGTGATCTCAAATCCTATCTGATAAACTGTATAGTACTAGAGGTAAGTTAGATAATTTATCCAAAAATCTGTATTCCTGTGCTTACCTGAGGTTGAGACTCTGTTTCTGCTGAACTGTCCTCAACTGGAACCATTTTAGAAACACCTGTTGAATTAAAGGCAATACATCTTACACATAAATATGTTTTCTACAGCAGGCTAATCAGCTGTTAGCTAAATTGTAAAACTAGCACTTTAGGACTCACCTGGAAGTGTTTCATCTTCTGTCAGAACAACATTGATGACTGACTTTTTGTTTCCTGTTGCTTGGCCCGCTTCTTTGGAGATTCGGCTTCGGTTGGTTCTTGGGGGTCTAAAGCTGCCAATGTCTACAAGAAAGGGTCATAAAACTAAAGCTGAACCCTATTTAAACAAGTCCAGAAGTGCTCTGATGAGGATGAGTAACAATGGGAAGAATGAATATGAAGGAACCACTTCCTGATCTTCAAATATACCCTTTTCTCTCATGAGTCCTGGTCTTGCGGAGTTTTGTTGAGCCTGGTTTGCGTCCGCTCCCCCTGGATCCGAACTCCCAGAACCCTGAACTCCCGCTCCACCACAAATGCTCCCTGAAAATGATTATGTCTATAAATCAGAATCACGTGAATCACCAAGTCAAATATTTGATATAAATTAATTGTATTCTTTTCTACTTTTTCACAAGCCTGTATTTTACATAGAGACATTTAATTATCTATAATTAAAGTAATTAGGTTAATTCCCATCATGCGTACTCAGGCCACCCAAAATGATCGTTTTGTGAATGCCTCTTTGGCAGACATTAACTTTTCTATTCATTTCATTCCTCACCATTCTCCTCTTCGTCCTCCTCCTCATCTTCCTCTCTCAGACAGATGTGTTTGAGGATCTGTCGCCTGTTGCTGAACGAGCGATGACAGACTTTACATTCCAGCCCTAACATCCCATCGTGACTTCCAACTAGTAGAAGAAAACAGAATGCCATCAGTCAGAATACTGAGTGCAGGAGTCACAGTTTGTGAAGCACATTTATAAAAATCACTAAGAACGCCAAATGCGCACAAACATTCTGAGCTTAAATATCTACAGTACAATCTAGTGACTGTTAAAAGAAGAAGCCAGCTCCAAAGACACCGGCAGTGCTTTTTGTGAAAAGATAAAGCTGTGTGATCTATTTTTTGTATTTATTTCAGTTGATGTGCGTTGGTCATCTTGACAAGTTGGTCATCTTGTCAGTTGGCACGTGTCCACTCAACTAGCAAGATGATATTCATGATTTAACTAATACTCTCATGGAGAAGGTATTTATCTCATCGTCTGCGTGATAAAGAAAGAATTATGGGATATATCTAAATGGCAACAGTACTACCTTTTATTGAGTTACATTGTCTGTCGCCCTCTTCCTTTTTCCCTTCTTTCACTTGCTGAATATTATCCTCTGCGGAATGGGTGGAGTCAGCCTTGTCATCTGTTGAATCTGTGCGTGTCTTCTTTGTAGAGCCTTTGGGCCGTCCTCTTTTTCTCTTCACTGGGTTCTCTGCAGGCCAACAAGAAAACAGAACAGATAAGAAGATAATGCTGTTTTTTCCCCATACTTTCATTTTAAACAATTACTTTGTGTAGTCAAAGCCCGACACACTGTTGGAGCTGCCATCTGTCATAGAACTCAGTGAAACTCCAAAAAAATAAATAAATAAATTCTAGAGTACTACTGCACTCGTAACATATTCTTGAGAAGTACAGTACATATTTTATATACTTGTAAATAATATTGTTCAATGAATTTCATATGGGCTTGAGTCAAATACGCAAATGAGAATAAACTATGAGCTATACTAATACTCTTGGAGTGATAATCAATTCAAAGTGCAATTCATCCCCAATTTAGTGACTGTGGTGATAATTATTATGAAATAAAATATGTGTTTTTTTCTCCACATGATTTTGTAATAATAATCCTGGCAATGGCACATTAATCTGACCTGTCAGTGTCTCTACAGGCTCTCCTACAAGGGGCTGCAGCGCAATGATGATGTCATCAGGGTGCTCCTGCTGGGGGTGCAGCTGGGAGCAATGGGCCAGCAGCTGAATGCGACTGGGAGAGAAGAGGTTGCACAGCCGACACATGAACACAGAACCAGCTGCAGAGACTGGAGAGAGAAACAGAGTGAGAGAGATTAATATCATTTGACTGCTTCAAAACAATGAAGCTAATTTTGTTATTTGGAGTGATCGTACCCCATTTCCTCTTCCTGGTAGCCTACTATCCTGATTGAATTTTTTTAATCTAAGGCGCCAAAGTGACAATGAAAACCTTTTCAATTAATCTTCAATTAATAATCTTTAAAACAGCCTAAAATTAAAAGAAACATAAAGTGTATATGCAATATGTTGTAATAAATGATATTGTTGAAGTAATGTGGTAAAAAGTAGTGAGAAAAGTAGGGGAATCTAAGGGAAGGTGTGTATATTATTTGATGTTCACTTGTTGCTCAATGATAGGATGATAGGTGAAGGAGGATGGGATGTATGTTTGCTGGAAAAACTGATAATAAAGGTCCAATGTGATCAAAGCCACATCACTGAGCTTGAGGGCAAACAACTGACAGTTTGTGCCTTCAGGACCAAACATGTTTAGGACTACAAACAATCTCTATGGACAAGCTGTACCTTTATTACAAAACAAAACCCTGTAAAGTAAAAAATAACGGTAATGAAAATCCGGACAGGTACACGTTTGTTTATTTTGATTCGGCCCAAACTAACATGAAGACCTGATAAACATATTCGAGTTGAAGATTCAAAAGTCTTACCCGCTTTTTGTCCGTCCATCTCTCCAGCGTCCAAACGACTAAACAATACTAATTTATAGATACATCTGAGGCCACATACGAATAAATATAAGACCCGAATTTAGATTTAGAGCCTAATTTTACATTACGAACACAGAAATTTCTGTCGAATCTGCTACACAAGTCCTTCCAGTCACCGGAAGCGGACTTGACCCAGTGATACCATCGATAGTGCAGCGCCCTCTGTGGTCGGAGGACTGTACTGCTGCAGGGAAGGGAACTGCAGCAGTCTGCTCTATTTTCCTGAAAGAAACACATTTTTTCCAATGATTTCTTTTGATAACATCTTTAATCTGTTGTCCAGTGTGTTTGCAGGCCTCAGCATGATTGATGTAGAGTTTTAGTAGGAGTGGGGCTAATACAGTATTTCTCATGGAGCAATACTTGCACCAATGTAACGTTTGTGCAGGTTATGTGGCAAATACAAATACAGGCCGTGTGAAGGATTTTAAAAAGAACAATTAAATTACAGTTGAAAACATGTTTAATATGGGTGGCTTCTCCATATTTTGCAAGGTGTCCTGTGAATACATTATAATATTACAGGCCAAAAATAAAATAAGCATATGGCCAATAACTAATTTGGAAAATTGGGGCCAAGTAGTCTGATTAAAATAGAGGTACAGAATGAACAATGAGCACTTTAATGTTGCAGATTACGGACAGAATAATTTTTATGAACATTTAATTACAGTGTTTTTGAAATGTTCCTTGTACAAACAAATGTGAAACAGCTTGAGCTTGACCCGCCCTTATTAACTATAAAAATTGTGGGGAAAGCAATTTTACAGTGAATGCTCAGTGAATGGACTGAGTTTCTGTATTGAAGTGTAGGAATAGAAAGACGCCTCTAGGTGGTGGCTGAGTAAAGCGAAATATACTTATGGGCCTCAGTTCTCCGTCCTACATGCGCAACAGGGGGCAATCTCACCAACAAGGCCCTGTAAATTCATATGTAGATGATCAGCATTTCCTGAATTTGTCCTCTGGAGGACCAAAACAGAATAATTTTATCTTATATAAATGTAAACTCTCAAAGCCTGATCTAATGAATAAACAAGTGTTTAAGTACATAATAATTTTTTTCTACCTCTACTGTCAAAATGGAAATGGTTTAAGATCAGGTATGATTATGCTTCATATAGTCATAGTAGATGGATAATCAAATGCCGCTCTCTCTAATTAGACATAGGCTGACTTTATTTAAACCTATTAATCCATCCATTAGTGGTTTTTATATTAGAGCATACACTGATCATTCAATTTTCTATTTTCCACTGGCACCATTTTATTTAATGGTTCTTAGTAACAGGGTTTAGCCAGTTCCTTAATTTTGCCTTCAGTATGTAGTATATGTTTTGGATTTTATGTTTTACAATTTCCAGTAGAGTAGAGCTTAATAAGGCTGCAAAACAGGGGCTCACACAGGCTGACAGAGGAATTGATGAACAACTGTTAGATAGGGGCAATGACAAAACCTTCATTAAACAACGCAAGAATTTACAGACATATAGACATTTACAGCATTTGATTTTTTACAAAAAAAAGTGCCAGCCAGTCCCAATGATAAAACAATGGCTAAAGACTAGCAAATACGCACACATATTCAAACAAACACACACACAGACATTTCATATGAACACCTTTCAGGTAAAGGTGATCCTCTTTCTTATCTTGATCTCTACCTCTTCTTTACTCCAATTTGACACCCTCTGCTCTCATCTCTCTCACACAAATTGTTGTTCAGGACATCTGATAACTTAAATAATGAGAAGCCTCTCAGAAGCAACCTACTAACTCATAAAAAGTGCATGCTCTATCATCAGCAAAAAAATTTATCAGATTTGAATGAAAATGTGTCAAAAGCATTGATTACATGCATCATTCAGTAACAATACAAATAAATAAGTAAACTCCACCCCACAAGAAAGTATGTATAAGACCTGTTACCTAGTCTGAAAGATGTGAGGATGCACAGCGATATTTGTGCTAGGATTTGATTGATTACTCAGTTTATCCATATTTGACCTTGAATTAAAACTGACAGATTGTGATAAGATGAAAAGTCCTCCCTGACACAGGAACATAACAAATGTATTTTCAAACCTGCAATGATTGAATTTTCTTTGCACATTTTTGTTGAGTGGTTGTTGAGTAGAGAATAAAAGTGATTGATAGAGATACCTCATTTAATATTATTTACAACTAGTTCACATCTCTGCCATTTTAGACTGTGTGTAATGTACAATTACTGCAGAACTATTAACATTTCCTGTTTTATAATACATATATTTACTTTAAACCTGGCTTCAAATCAGCTGCTGCTAACGAGGATGTTTCCTTCTGTGGGTGTCAGTAAACACAGCATAATATACTGTAATGCACACGCTGATATGTAAACACTTGAGCACAATGAAGTAATGTTAAAACAGTGACAGCCACTTAACCAAATGAAGGCGCTGAAAATGCTTCATCGAGCATTTTAGAAGCAAATTTTCATGCTGAATGGGAGGATAACATGCTGGGAGGAAATTGAGCCCCTACTTGCAAAACAGACACCAATAGGAATAACATAAGGTCAACTTAGAGTATTAACATTAATTCACAGCAAAACACTGAGCTGCTAAGATTATTTATTGCTGTGTTTCAGTTTTCCCAAAACTGCTTAAAAAGTGTCTCTTTCATGCCATAAAACAACTTCAAAGAAACACTACATGGAATCTTATACCAAGATTATGGTGAAGTTTAAACATATTGAACATCTGTACAAAATAATGAAAATTCTATTGTGTGTTTTTTTTTTCAAACTATCCGGTGTGATTTGTGGTTTTGAAGATCAGGCATATGATAAATCAGTCCAAACATCCACATAGACTCATGCTATGGATTGTTGATCATTTCAGTGTGATTCATAAGCCTCAACACGTTATCCCTGACTCAATTTCTTTTCCAGAATATTCTAATAAAGCAGATATGCCTCACCAATTATCTACAAAACATTTTTTTAATAAAATTTTCTCTCCTTCATCTCGCTGTCTTTTTTCACTGTAAACTATGTTATGAAGCAATGCAAATAAAAGAATCTTTAAAAGACAAGAAATCATTATAAGCAAGGGAACAATTTGTTACTGATACAATTGTAAAAACATTTAAAAAATTCCCAGGGTTCACTTGGGCTAACAGAGCCCATATATTTTAGAGTTGTGACACAAGGCTTGTGTGGTTGTATTCCTGAGAGCATTTGTTGAGGGGTACAAGATGTCTTTGTGTGTGTGTGTCCTCATGATATGTGTGTTCACATGGTGCAACACTTGTTTTTGTGTGCGTGAGAGTCTTTGAAGCGCAGTCTGTGCTTGGATCGATATTTCTCCAGGTAGGTGAGCTGTTTGCTGTTGATGGCTCCACGACGCTTTCTGAAACAAAGTGTAAACATTATATGGTGGAAGTCAATGGCATTACAATTTAAAATATGCTCTTCATTACTTCTAAATACCTTGACTGCACAAAATACTACAGTACAGCACAAAGTCATAATATTTTCTTGTACAGTGCAATTCAGATCAGGATTCATTTGAGGATATGAGATACGCCATAATGCATTATTTTGTTCATTCAAAGCTCTGCACATGATGCTCAGTTGGCACAACACATGTAACAGCAGAATGGCAGTTTGTTGCTGTCTGCCATTGTCTTCTTTGATACCACCACTAGATGGCACCACGAGGAAAATCAAGTAAACCTTCCCTCTATAAAACACAAATTCTCATGCATGATGTATTCCCTGAACCCTGTTAAGGATTCTAAGCATTACATGATATTTGTTATTCCTGCATGATTAAGCTGCAGTTTATAAATGTACTCACTGTCTGATTAGTTGAATAGCATCTTCATACTTCATCCCGCTCTCTATCAGAGCCAGGGCAACCAGCACAGGGGCCCTGTGTGTGAGAATAAACACACAAACAAACACACACGCACATTCATGTTGTCTTAGTATGAATAATGACAGTTTATCTGAATCTTTAAAAAGTTTCAGAAAGGCTGTTGAGTAATAGATCACTCAAGTTACATCTGTTTAGAGAAGACTAGTATCTTTAAATGTAGAAATGTCTGTCAGTTTTAAACCAGAAGCTTTTGCTTTTCAGATGCCTCTACATGTTAATTCCTGCTGTGCACATGCATGTATGTGTGGGTTCACTTGTGTCCAAATTGGGGACATACACTCGACTCAAGACCAGATGTTTCCGGACAGCGGGTGCAATTGGGGACAAAAGTTGTGTCCCCAGTTTGGAAAACTGTGATTTTTGGTCAACGGTCAAAGTTATGGTTAGGTTAAGACTCTGTGTGTGTCGTCTGTCACTCTGTCTGTCTGTCTGTTGGATTCAGTTCACACCGTACTGGCGCATTGTTTCTTGTTTGGTGTCGTTCCTCACCTCCCCAGTCCAGCCACACAGTGAACAGCCACGCAGGATCCTGGATCCTCCTGAAACTTCTTCTTCAGCAGACTCAACCAATCATCAACCAGCTTACTGGGGGGCGGGGCTCCATCATCAAACGGCCAATCCTGAAGGAAAAGCACAACAGTTATAGCACTTCTCACTGAGGGTGAATGTGTGTTTGTGTGGCTACATTCAGGGACACATTCACACATTCAGACTAAAGACCAGATAACTGCAACTGGGGACAAAAGTCAAAAATGTCCCAAATTTGAAAAAGACATGATTTTTGGATCAATGTTTAGGGTTGTACAAGTAGTGGTTAGGGTCAGGGCGAGTCTTCAGGAAATGAATACAAGTCTATGTAATTTCCCCAAAAGTGACCAAAGTAAAAGTTGGTGTGTGTGTATAGCATGTGTGTTTAGTGTGTG
Source organism: Centropyge bicolor (assembly GCA_037975185.1). Classification (NCBI taxonomy): domain Eukaryota; kingdom Metazoa; phylum Chordata; class Actinopteri; family Pomacanthidae; genus Centropyge; species Centropyge bicolor. The sequence goes on along the minus strand of JBBMOC010000038.1, from coordinate 2,094,007 downwards.
CTCACCACCACATTAATGCCGTCTTTCTCCAACGGCGTTTTGTCATAGGTGATGTCACAGACTCGAACAACTGTCGTGGCACCGTAGCGCTTCAGGTCCTGAAAGGAAGGACAGTGGTAGGAGATCATTTAAACAGCTAAGCCAAAACACATTATAAGGTATGATGAACTTGATTGATCCCACTCTGGGAAAACTTGTTATAGCAGCTCAAGAGTCAAGAAGCAGAATTCTCTCTCTCTCTCTCTCTCTCTCTCTCTCTCTCTCTCTCTCTCTCTCTCTCCT